>JBAMJV010014429.1:0-15867 GCA_037951105.1 Echinarachnius parma
CACCCAACAGGAGAGGATTAGAATGATGACAGAACCTACATTGTAACAAACAATAGCACACGGTCACACCCAACAGGAGAGGATTAGAATGAAGACAGAACCTACATTGTAACAAACAATAGCACACGGTCACACCCAACAGGAGAGGATTAGAATGATGACAGAACCTACATTGTAACAAACAATAGCACACGGTCACACCCAACAGGAGAGGATTAGAATGATGACAGAACCTACATTGTAACAAACAATAGCACACGGTCACACCCAACAGGAGAGGATTAGAATGATGACAGAACCTACATTGTAACAAACAAATAGCACACGGTCACACCCAACAGGAGAGGATTAGAATGATGACAGAACCTACATTGTAACAAACAATAGCACACGGTCACACCCAACAGGAGAGGATTAGAATGAGGACAGAACCTACATTGTAACAAACAATAGCACACGGTCACACCCAACAGGAGAGGATTAGAATGAGGACAGAACCTACATTGTAACAAACAATAGCACACGGTCACACCCAACAGGAGAGGATTAGAATGATGACAGAACCTACATTGTAACAAACAATATAGCACACGGTCACACCCAACAGGAGAGGATTAGAATGATGACAGAACCTACATTGTAACAAACAATAGCACACGGTCACACCCAACAGGAGAGGATTAGAATGATGACAGAACCTACATTGTAACAAACAATAGCACACGGTCACACCCAACAGGAGAGGATTAGAATGATGACAGAACCTACATTGTAACAAACAATATAGCACACGGTCACACCCAACAGGAGAGGATTAGAATGATGACAGAACCTACATTGTAACAAACAATAGCACACGGTCACACCCAACAGGAGAGGATTAGAATGATGACAGAACCTACATTGTAACAAACAATATAGCACACGGTCACACCCAACAGGAGAGGATTAGAATGATGACAGAACCTACATTGTAACAAACAATAGCACACGGTCACACCCAACAGGAGAGGATTAGAATGATGACAGAACCTACATTGTAACAAACAATATAGCACACGGTCACACCCAACAGGAGAGGATTAGAATGATGACAGAACCTACATTGTAACAAACAATAGCACACGGTTACACCCAACAGTGAATGGATAGGAGAGGATTAGAATGATGACAGAACCTACATTGTAACAAACAATAGCACACGGTCACACCCAACAGGAGAGGATTAGAATGATGACAGAACCTACATTGTAACAAACAATATAGCACACGGTCACACCCAACAGGAGAGGATTAGAATGATGACAGAACCTACATTGTAACAAACAATAGCACACGGTCACACCCAACAGGAGAGGATTAGAATGATGACAGAACCTACATTGTAACAAACAATAGCACACGGTCACACCCAACAGGAGAGGATTAGAATGATGACAGAACCTACATTGTAACAAACAATAGCACACGGTCACACCCAACAGGAGAGGATTAGAATGATGACAGAACCTACATTGTAACAAACAATAGCACACGGTCACACCCAACAGGAGAGGATTAGAATGATGACAGAACCTACATTGTAACAAACAATTAGATAAGTCGGATACTCTTTAGCTATCATCAGCTAATGACAACGTCTATACATGTAAGAGAAAAAGGATAATACAGTGTCACAATACTATATGCCCCCCCAGTCTTTGAGAGTGTGGGAGCGAAGGCTAAAACAACAGTCATAAAAAACACAGGCGCGAACATGAACGGGGAGCTAAAGTCAAAACAAAAGAAGCAGAGGTTCACGCAAAGAGCACACAAGAACTATGGCTAAAGTTCATCCTGTAGCCTGACAGGCGGTCGTGACCGGCGGGAGGAGCGGCGAGGGGCAGCAGGGGAGCAATCCAGAAGTGGTGGATCCAGGGCCTGGGCCGGGCGTTCCTGCAGACCAGGAGCATTGTGCGACAGGAGGCCCCTGAGTGCACGTGGGGCAGAGCTTGGGAGGGACGAGCGAGGTGGCGGGCGTGTGGTGGCCACGGCGGGAGAGGCAGGCGGGGCGGGAGCCATGTCGAAGTCATCTGGGGCCGGAGGGCAGTCGGCGCGGGGTGGCTGTGAGACAGCTGGAAGCGGCGCAAGCGGTGTAGCCGAGGTGACTTGCGGGAACTGTGAGCTGGCCTGCATCAGGGGGGTCGGCTTCGTGTCCCGGCCGGCAGCGTGCGGCTCTGGCAGTGCAGGGGTTGGGCCGGGTGCCATCAGAAGGGGCGCACGGGGAACGACGGGCAAGTACTTCCGCAAGAACCGCCTGTTGCGTAAGGTGACTCGACCAGATCCATCTACCCTCACGACATACTGGTCGAATTGCCGCACTTCCACCACAACCCCAGTTTTGTCCCACTTGGTAGGGTGCGGGCCAGTCTGATTTTGGACGCGCACGCAGTCGCTGACAACCAACGGTGGAAGGGGACGGGTGTGCTCCGAGAGGCGTTCTGCAGCCCGCATGTGTCGGTTGCGAAGCGCCGCCTCGCGGGACGTGAGCGTCTCCCGCCACGTGCTGTGCGGGTGATATTTCCCTGGGTGGATGGGCACGAAGTCGCGGATCGGACGTCCGAAGACACACATAGCAGGCGAGAGGCGTGTGTCGTGGTCGGGCGTATTACGATATTGCAGCATGGCACGCTGGAAGTCATCAGTGTTAAGTGTGCCTGCAGTGTCTGTGTTGCCGGTGATGAGGCGCTTCACGGTCTTGACGCCCACTTCAGCGCGGCAGTTGCTGTGGGGGAAGGCCACGGACGAGATGCGGTGACGGACACCCCAGTTGTGGAGGAAAGTGCGTGTGGCCCCTGCAGTGAACTCTGGGCCACCGTCCGATGACAGTTCATCACTAATCCCGTATGTCACAAAGATGCGGCGTAATGCAGCAATAAGTCCGTTGGCACCGTTGGCCGCCTGTTCGACTATCGGCCAGTTGCTGTATCTATCCACTACCACAAGATAGTGACATCCGCGGTATGTGAAGTAGTCGGCGGCGATGCAGTGGAAAGGATAATCAGGCTGGATAGGAGGCGTGGGTGGCGCCCCTGGCTGAGATGGTGCCATGCGGTTGCAGGGGGAGCAGCGTGCCCGTATATCAGCGATGGCGGGGGTCATGCCAGGCCAGAAGAAGGAGGACTGTGCTCGTGCGCACATCATGGTGATGCTCTGGTGTGCCGAGTGCAGTGCCTCAAGGACTCTAGTACGGAGGGATGGGGGAATGACGACACGGTCATTGTAGAGGCATACACCATCGAACTCTGACAGGTTCTCACGGAATTGGTGGTATGGCCGGAGCTCACGGGGGAGGTCACTAGTGAGTGCGGGGAAACCCCCTTGTATCATCTCAACCAGTCTGCACATAGAGGGGTCACTGGAGGTGGCGAGGCGGACATCGTCCCATGTGACCGACTTGATCACTGCAGGGGCCGTAGCGGTAGACTGAGTGCAGACTTGGACGGGGTCCGGGCTGCTGGCTCGGATAGCAGCGAGGAAGTCATGTGTGTCACAGAGCACAGGTGCAACGTCATCCGGGAGTAGTAGGGGTGCACCTGTGCCAACGGGGTGGCGGGATACGCCATCAGCAGCTGCGTGGCGCGCACCAGGTACATGGATGATGCGGAAGCGGTACCGCAGTGACTTTTCTTTGAGGTTGCGGAGGCGAGGGTTAGGGATGTCCTCGAGCGAGCGGTCACCGAACACTTTCAGGAGGGGCTTGTGATCCACGGCAATGATGAGGTCAGAGCAGCCAAGGACAAAATGGCGGGCCTTGTCGAGTGCGTCGATAACGGCGAGGGCCTCCCCTTCCACTGGGGCGTAGCGGGACTCAGCACCTGAGGTGAAGCGGCTCCCAACCAGGGTCACCCTCCAGCCAGTCTTGCAGCAGAAGGGTTTGGAGGAGGGGCAGGCGCAGTGTTTCTGGAGCAGCCAAAATCCCAGACCATCTTTGCTCCAATCAGTAGCTAGACAGGTTGGTTTGTTCTTGTCGAATATCTCCACCCCGGTGTGGATCTCGTTGACGATGTGGGCCTTTGAATCCTCAAACAGTCGGTCCAGCTCATCAGTCCATGAGAAGGGGGTGCTAGGTTTGAGGAGTTTGCGGAAGGGCAGCATGCGGTCAGTCATGGCGAAGGCGTAAGAGACCTGGTTGATGAGCCCAAACCAGCTGCGCACATCTGTGATATTGCGAGGCGTGGGGAAGTTCTGGATCGCCTCAAGGTACTCAGGACAGGGGCGTACAGAGGTCGGGGTGATTTCAAAGCCAGCAAATTTGACAGTCATCTGAGCAAAGGCAAACTTTTTGGGGTTCAGGGTGATGCCATGTCTGCCGCACGTGTCAAGCCACTCAACTGCCTGGAAGAAGGCCTCCTCGACGGAGTCTGACCATATCAGGGTGTCATCCACGCACTTGGTCTTCTTCGGGATGTCAGACACAATCTCATCAAAGCGGCGACTGTAGCCATCACCAGAGGCGATGTACCCCTGTGGGGCGACACAATAGCGGTAGCGGCCCCAAGGTGTGATGAATGTTGTGAGATGGCGGTCCTCCTCGGCTAGGGCGATGCTGTGGTATCCGTTCCATGCATCGAATACAGTCTTGCGGGTCTGCGGAGGAACTGCACGCGCTTGGTGAAATGGCGATTGTGTGTGGTGGGTCTCACGGACGGCGTGGCGGTTGATTGACTGGAGGTCGACTGTCCGTCTGGGCTGGCCTGATTTCTTGGGGCAGATCACCATCTTGTGGCACCATGTGACAGGTGTGCCGACGGGGACGGGCTCAATGACGCCAAGGCGGACATCGCGGTCGAGGCCTGCCTTGACATCGTCCTGCCAGTGGACAGGGACAGGGATGGGGGTGTGATAGGCAACGGGCCGAGCGGTAGGGTCTACCATGAGTCGCAGGGGGGGGCCAGCCATCATGGGGAGTACTTGGTGCTCGCACACATTGAAGGTGCTCGATTTGTAGTGTTCCAGTAGCCATGTTTCAAGCTTCTCCCGGTTCTCCTCGGTGGCTGGAAATGGGGGGGCCGTGGGAGGAGACGGTGGCGCCTGGCGTCTGGGGCACTCGCATGTAGGTGTGAGGCAGGTTGCCGGCGTGGGGGTCAAGGAGGTAGCAGAGGATGCGACGCTGGCGCCGTCGGGCCCAGCTGCCTCACCGATGGTGGGGAACCTGGTAGAGATCATGCCTAGGGCAACGCAGGCCTGTTTAGACAAGAACAGCCGGTTGGATGAGTCCGTGAAGTATACTATCTGCCGGGTTTCGAGGGCCTCTCCAGAAGGGGAGGTGCCGGAGATACGGAGGACCAGGGCGCCTGCTATGTCGATGCGGCAGTTGTTGGCAGCATTCATTTTCATCGTGACAGGGATGAGGTGTTTTTTGTTAAGTCCCAGTTTAGAGAGGAGTACCGTGCCAGCCAAGCAAGACTGGCAGCCAGTGTCAGCCATAGCGGAGTAGGTGGTCGAGGTGGTGGTGCTGGGCAGGGGGGTAGGGAGGCCAAGGTCATGAGCATCGTCAGGGGCTGCTCGGAGGGAGACGTCCACAGTTGGTTGGGGATCTGAACCGCGCCTCTCCCATGCGTCGCAGAACTGGTTGTAGATGTGGTGTTCTAGTGTGATCGCATGCGCGGCCATGGGTAAGGAGTCGTTGATGGAGCACAGGGCGTCGAAGACTGCGGTGGCACTGTGGAGTGGCTCGATTGCCTTGGGCGCGGCAGGCTGCTGTCTCCGCTGGGACTGGCGGCACACGCTCTCGTGGTGATGGAGTATGCCACACTTTGTGCAAGTGTGATTGTACGCAGTACACTTCCTCATGCGGTCCTCTTTGTTGCGGTCATGGCCTGCCTTACCACAGTAGTCGCATGCCCGAGGTTTGACATCGCGGGACTGTAGCTTGGACCGCTCCTTCCGTCTGTAGGAGCTGGCAGCAGCAGCGGTCGTGGTGGCAGCGGCACCACCCGCAAGGAGGCGGCCGGCAGAGCGTTTGCCGCTCTCTTTTGCTTCGACATATTGTAGGACGTGGTCCAAATCCATGTCCTGCTGGGACAGTCCGAGGACGTCGAGGCGGATCTCCTCGTCCTCCAGTCCGCGTATGAGGGCGTCGCGGACCATGACGTCGCTGAAATCGACAATGAGTGAGCAAGGGCATTCCTGCTTGTAGTTGCAGACGCCGGCCTGGCCACGAAGGCGGGCGGCAAAGGCCCTCACCGGCTCGTCGCGGTCCTGCTGCATTTGATGTAGTTGTACACGAGCCACCATGATATTCTCCCGGCGGACGGCCAGGCTCTTAATGCTCTTGAGGATGGTTGGCTCATCCTGCAATGTTAAGGCACCGAATGTCCTGGTCAGGTCTTTCCGGAGGCGGTCATCGCAGCACTCAAGTAATTGGTAGGCAATATCAGTTCCTGTGAGATGTGTGGCCGCCTTGTATTCAGACCACCGGAGTTCAAAGTAGGACCATTCTTCGCTCGTGCCTGCAGCGAGGACTGTAGGCCGCCTGACCTTTTCCACTTTAGCGGCGCATGAGGCGGGAGTAGGTGCAGTGGCAGGGGCAGTCGGGTGGGCGGTGCGGGCATGCAGGTTGACTAAGGCGAGCAGCACCTCCGGAGGCATGTCGCTAGGCCAGGATGCCTCGCAGCCAGGAGCTGAACAGTTGACGGGAGCCATCGGGAATGGGGGGGGGCGTGCCAGGAAACCAGGATCTAGTTGGAGACGTCGTCTGCACGTCTGACGTTGTCATAGATAAGTCGGATACTCTTTAGCTATCATCAGCTAATGACAACGTCTATACATGTAAGAGAAAAAGGATAATACAGTGTCACAATACTATAACAATAGCACACAGTCACACCCAACAGTGAAATATATGATTTAAAAATGAAAAAAACAGACATAGCACAACTCCAAATAAATTAATATAATTCACAAACTTTGAAAAGGAAAAAGAACACCGTACGACCCCCCATATTACAAGCAGGATTCAATTTACATTTATAACTATATACCAGTCCTGTAAAGTCTATTGAAAAGGAATATTAATGAAAAATAGCAAAGATTCCCATTTTCTTTGCTTTTTTTCATTTACTGTATATGGGCATTTCCACGGGAAAGTGGACATGAACTCAAAAAAACAATTGGCTCTATTTCAAATCCTATTTATTTTTTCTGGATTATTTTTTTATACAACATGATCCTATGATTATATCTTTCAGTTCACATGATTTTTTTTATTCTCAGGTGTCTCCTTATACGAGAAACGGAAACCATACACGAAACTCCACACATGGGACTACCCTGTGCAAATTTCAGGAAAATCCTTATATTTTCTGGTATTTTTATTATTTAAGGCACCAAATTGTATGACTGATAATCAAAGTACTTTTTCAGATTAAAATTTCAGTCTTTTCAGTGCTCTAAAGTATATTTTGTAATGAATCAAAACCTCCGGACACAACTGTAACGCGAGTTACCGATGTTTCTGCATCCCACAATTTATTCCCAAATTGTTTGGAAATGTTGTCAATACTAACTCATAGGACACATACAAATGTCAAATTAGCACATAAAATATTTGACCAGGATTAACATTTAAATGGTGCTTTTCTCGTTTTAGGGGTAACTGAATTTTGTCCATGTCTTTTTTTTGTAACGCGAGTTACCGAACAGGATTCTTCCGCAAAGGTTCCTAAAGGTAGCTCTGTCAGTCTTTTTTGTGTTATCTAGTTAGTGCACATCTACTTAATCCTTGGTGATAAAATCAGCCTACAGTTCCATAAAATAATGGAGTTACAGCACATTGCAGTAGTCAATGTACATAAAGTATAATGCAAGTTACCGTGGAATTGCCCATATTATACAGTATATTTATGGTCACGTTTCTCCGTTTGAAAAGGAATATTGACAAGAAAATGGCAAACATTACAGAGGAATATGTAAAGGCTTTACAAAGGAAATAGCGCACCAAAGACAATTAAATGATGTACTGTACATACATGTACATGTACAGACTTCGACTTAGGACATAAACGCATTATAGCACACTGACAATAATTTAAGGATGCAAGAACGTTAAAGGCAATGGTGAGTGTTGGTAATTTCCAAAGTGCCCCCCGACATAAATTGTAACGGATTTGGCTGATTTCAATTCCATATGAAAGATCATCGAAAAAAACGTGGGAAATAATAATAATTCCCATTCAAATGCTCTAATTGTTGTGGAATTGGCTTTCAAAATATCATATAAAAGTGGTTGACGCCCGGGTATCACTTTTTAGAGAACGCTAGTGCGAGGCACTAGCGTTCTAGGTCTTCATAATAAAGAACTGAAACCAAATATTTTTGTGCACGCTAATTGTGCTTAAAACTATACATATGATACGGTACTTACCAGCAATTCACTCTCCGATATGTGATCAAACTATCGGGTGGATTAAGATTATGATTTTTCCCTCCATTCCGCAAACAATCAGTGATATATGCGCCTCATGGACTTCTCTCCGTGTGTTAGCGCGACTCTGAACGAAAGGCGAACGAATGGGGCTTGCGAGTTGCGATACATACTACACGTACTATTACCGCGCACTGCACTACAGTCCCGTATTATATAGGACCTAGAACGCTAGTGCTTCGCGCTGGCTAACTCTAGAGTTAATTTGACACTTTGAGTTGTAACGGCTCTTTTTGAATGATAACAGGGGTTTTATTTTGTTGTTTGTAATTGTGTATACTTTTCGAGCATGGTGAAGTTATAACTATTAGTTTGTACCGTAATCGTGCAGGTTTTGGTTACTAAAGTTAAGTTTGACCAACACTCACCATTGCCTTTAAATGGAATTTTATAGTACGCCATAAATTGGAATTGAATGATGTAAAGACAAATTTTTTTCATGAGAATTTGCAAAATTTGTTAAAACTTTACATACACATTCACATCAACAATGGCCGCCTCATCAGCGTTTGCAGGGGCTACTTCGTCTAACCTTGGCAGTTGTGCTTCATGAATGTCACCGTCAACAATCTCATGGGCTACTTCGTCTATCTTTGGCCGTAGCGCTTCATGAATGTCACGATTATCAACATACACATCACTCTCAATGTCGTCCGGTCCAAAGTTGAATTTATTGTCTACTGTATGTGCGAACAAAAGTGAGAGTTATAAATACTAAATTGGAAGGAAATTGATGATGATTATGTCGTTTTCTGACTGAAAATTTGATTTAGAAACTTAGCCTCATCAGCGTTTGCAGGGGCTACTTCGTCTATCTTTGGCCGTAGCGCCTCTTCATCTATCTTTGGCCGTAGCGCTTCATGAATGTCATGATTATCAACATAGACATCACTTTCTATGTCGTCCGGTCCAAAGTGGTATTTAATGTCTACTGTATGCGCGAACAAAAGTGAGAGTTATAAATACTAAATTGGAAGGAAATTGATGATAATTTAGGTCCTAAATGTTGTTTTTTCACTATTTAAAACACTAGCTTTAAAAATCCAAAAGCTTCTCGGGGCTCTGCCCTGGACCCCCACCCGAAGCAGTTTGCACTTACGCACTCGTAAGTTGGAGCCCCCCCCCCGTTCTGAGATTTCCTAGGATTGCCACTGATCATTTACATGTGCAGGGTTGAGGCGCAAAGTGCTGTTTCCATGTGTAGAAAGTGGATATACTGGACGTGTGATTTTTTATCAGGAAATGATTTTTGTCTGACATTTTGTTCAGAAATGTTTTTAGAAACTTAATTCTTTTTGAGAAGGGATTAACCATTTGAGATTCTGAAATCCCCTACAGCCCTCTGCACACAGAGCCGACTCAACCCGATCCGACTAGTTTTCAGTCAGTCTGAAATCTCCTAAAGCCCTCCGCACACAGAGCTGACTCAACCCGATCCGGTCTGGAGTTGATTTTGCTCAGTCGGAGCTGATTTAACATGGAGTCCTGAGGCAACAAATACTGAGCAGATTCGACTGAAAACCAGTCGGATCGGGTCGAGTCGGCTCTGTGTGCAGAGGGTTTAAAGGAACTTCAGCATCTAGATGGCCTAATTTTCACAATTAGGCTCTCTATACGTAATTTTTCCTGAAGAAAAAGAATTTGGCAGTCATTTCCCATGAAATCAATCAATTTTGGGGTAATTAGTAAATATCTTATTGTCCTGGGAACGCCCCTTTTTAGTCGCCAAAATGTGACGTCATCTAAAGAACAAACTAATGAACTAAATTCTGTAGATGACATAAGCCAATGAATTGTCAATCACATGTCAATCACGCTGCTGAGTCTGGACCCTAAATGTGGGTGGGGCGTAAACTGGCTGCTAAGTGAGATTTGGCATCAGAAAATTAGTCTAAAATCACTACTGTGTTTATTTTCATAGAGTTTTTTTTGGCAGACCTATTTTACAAGTTATCAACTATGGAATAAGTACCAAAGTACGTTGTATTCTTCAGTTCCTTTAAGACTTTATACTATACACAGCCCACCTGGTTCCCATAGGCAAGGGGTTTAAAAGGTTTCTTGAAAATTAATTCAGGTTTTGTGATTGTAATAGAAAACTACATGTAGGTTATCTCTAATTTCACATAATGTTAATATCTAAAAATTAAAATGAATAAAGAAAAATGTGAATGGATCATTCTGGTTTGAATATGAGATTGTTATAGAGAAGTAGATTTACATTTTGAGTCGATGTTAATAATGTTTAGAATGGAGTAAGACAAGTATAAATTCTAGAATTATCCGATTACAAATAATCTCAGAAAATGTTAATTACTAATTTGACTCAGTGTCTATACTTTCTCAGAAAACATACCTGTTGTTTGTATCTGGTAAATACAACTTTTTCTCAAATCCCTAAATAAATTTGCAAAATAATAATGAAAACAAAATCAAACAATGGCATCATGCAGGTTAATTTAAACAGTGCAAATTAGCATTTTAACCAAATCTGTCAATAATAAGCAACATTAATAAGGGTTAAAGTGCACAAAAAAACATTCACAAGTTATAAAGCTCTATTACAATTTTCAGACATGTACACATTTGCGTTGAATTAAACATAACATTATTATAAACTGCGAATATTTCCTTGTTTATCTCAACAATGCCTTCCTAAATTTGCCCCACAATACATCCACTATTACAGGCCTGCACAAAGTAATGCTTTGCACCTTTGACCCCATTTCTATGAAATTGTAAGATATTAAACATAACATGATCACATAGTCCAAACAAAGAATTTTGTTTCTTTCTAAATTAATTCATATGTGGTTACCCATCATTCAGGCATGCATGTAATTTAGCAAATAAATTTGGTGGCTTATTTGTGGAAGTGAAATGGTATATTGGTTTGGTATGTAGGTTCAATTCCCAACTGCTGGTTTGAAATCCACACTTACTGCTCTCAACCCAGGCCTACCAAGGGCCCCATTGCAGAAAGAGATACAATCGATTGTAAGTTACGATTGATCGTAAGTCAGAAAATGTACGCGTTTCAACCAATCAGATTTGCGCATCTAGAACATGTGATCTGACTTACGATTAATCGCAACTTACAATCGATTGTATCTCTTTCTGCAACGGGGCCCTGGTGTAGGAAATGGTACCTGGCAGGAAAGTATTTCTTTAAACGCTTGATGCACCTGCAAGGCAGCTTGGCTACAGCCAGGTAATGATATACTGTACAGTATAATGCGCCTCAAAACTTAATTTCTAGATTGATGGCGCAATATATTAAATTGATTATATATTGTGCCATGGATAAAGAAGTAACTTACCCTCGACTATCTTGTGATATGAGAAGTGCAGGTAGAGAAGGAAGAGGAGATGCAAGCTGACAACCACCCCGGCGATCACCAGCTTCTGGGACTTGCCTGTCGTTCTTGATATATACACCATCATCTGTGTAGATGTGCATAAAACGATACATCTAGTCATTTTAAGGCAGTTTATAATGCAGTGCACAATACACGCTGGCTCAGTGATATGAAGTGCGCACAGTATAGATGTAAGGTGACGACCACCCCCGCGATCACCAGCTTCTGAGACTTGCCTGTCGTTCTTGTGACATACACCATCACATAGTAATACAAATATTAATATTTTTGTGTGTGTTATTATATTTAACCCCTTGACCATGGGAACTGAGTTGGCTGTGTACAAAGTTTATGGGGATTTCATAAACTCGTAGGGTTAATATACTACTCACCATTTTAGCAGCAGCCAGCCCGCCCAAGACGCCCCACGTTGAGTAGAAGAAAGAGTGTGAGTGTTCGCTGTGCAGAGCCGTGCCCATGAATAGAACAACCACGTAGGAGAACATAGCATAACCCTGCAAGGATCAAACAAATAGAACAGAGTAAAGAATCAATACAATGATGATGGTGATGATGATGGTGATGATGATGATGATGATGATGATGGTGATGATGATGATGATGGTGATGATGATGGAGATGATGGTTATGATGATGATGATGATGGTGATAATGATGATGATTATGATGATGATGACGATGGTGATGATGATGGAGATGATGATGGTGATGATGATGATGGTGAAGAATAAAGTGGGAATGATCAACAAAACAACATTTATGATCAATATTTGATGGCGATGATAATGATGGTGATGATGATGATAATGATGATGATGATGATGATGATGATAATGATGATGATGATGATGCAAAGTTGAGACTAATCCGCCCAAGACGCCCCACGTTGAGTAGAAGAAAGAGTGAGAGTGCTCGCTGTGCAGAGCCGTGCCCAGGAATAGAACAACCACGTAGGAGAACATAGCATAACCCTGCAAGGATCAAAATATAGAAAACAAAGGAAAGAATCAATACAAGTTAATAATGATGATGATGATGATTAGGCTTGGGCGGTTCTGCCCCAGCTTGGAGTCGATTCCGGTTCCATACCCATGTCTCACTTCTGAGCGGAATCCGTTCTCAATCAGATCGTACACATAATTCATACCTGCAAAATCACACAATCATACCCTCTGTGTACATGGGAAGTACATCGGTTCCGAGCGAGAGATAACCATTAGTACAATGGTGAACTTTCTAGTAGCGCTATACCGCGTAAGGCAGGTACAATTGCAAGTACCAGTAACAACATTCAAATAGAATTTTCTTACCTGATATATTAAAAAGTTCGCAAACAGCGACATAAACAGCACATCGCCACCACATATATCCATATCGGAGCCAGCGCGAGCATTGCATGCGGATATGGTGATAATGGTGATGATGGAGATGATGTAGATGAGGATGATGATGATGATGATGATGATAATGATGATGATGATGGTGAAGATGATGATGATGATGATGATGATGATGATGATAATGATGATAATGATGATGATGATGATGATGATGATGATGATGATGATGATGGAGATGATGATGACGATGATGATGGTGAATATGAAGATTGTGGAACGTTATACCCGGTCGTCGCAAATTCAGTCTCAAAAGTTGCGCAAGACTACAATAAAAAAAACCTAATGAAGTCGAGGGGGGCCGGCCTGGTTAGGGTTAAGGGATACTTTGATCGAGTATCAAGTAAATGAAGTATATTTGAGAGAGGTGTATGATACTTACTGTTAATGAAAGAACCTGGAGAAAAGTGATGAAGGTGTTACAGACGTAAGATGCCGTGTAGAACAGAAGAGATCCAATCAGCCAGTAGCTAAAACACACCCCGATAGTAATGATGATGATGATGATGATGATAATGATGATGGTGATGATGATGTCATGATAATGATGATGATGATGATGATGATGATGGTGATGATGATGATAATGATGACGATGGTGATGATGATGGTGATGATGATCGAGTATCAAGTAAATGAAGTATATTTGAGAGAGGTGTATAATACTTACTGTTAATGAAAGAACCTGGAGAAAAGTGATGAAGGTGTTACAGACGTATGATGCCGTGTAGAATAGAAGAGATCCAATAAGCCAGTAGCCAAAACAAACTCCGATCGCCGAGCCCATTAAAGTCCCTTCTTTCTGTAACATACAAAATAACATACAATATTAAATCATATTCAACAAATTAGTTGTACTTGTTTATATATTGCACTGAAAATGGTTAAATTAATGTCCCTTCTAACAGGAGTGAGCCGATAAGCCAGTAGCCAAACAAACTCCTATTGCAGAGCCCATTAACAGGCACTTCTTTCTTTAACATACAAAATAAGAGACAAAATTGACCAATCAGTGATATAACTTAGACTTCTTTGTATATAACATTTTCTGCAGATGCATGCAGAAGTGAATTAAGCCAGTATATGATCACTCCAATAACGAAGCTCATTGATGTGCCATCTGTCTGAAACCTACATTGGTTTTTACAGTTCCAACTAGGGAGACTTTCACATCCGAATGTTTCAATCTAAGGCTGAGTCATGTCGGTAATTGTCGGAACCGGGTCCCGATAAACTTTTACCGGTCGGGAACCGGTATCCCGATATTTTTGCCGCCGGAAATTTTGGCGATCGTACGTCCAAAAAAGGAACATAAAACGCACTGGGGGGGAGGGCCGGGAGGAAGCCCAAACCTAGACCATCTTCTGGAGGGAATTGTGGCATCTCTTTGGCACTCAAAGTGTAATTTTATGAGCCAAAAAACAGTGAGCAACTCGATCAATTCCCACATGCGTGTAGAAAAATGCGCCCAGGCGATGATCGCTGCCGACGCCGGCATGCAGTAATGCCAATAGCGGTCGAGCGGGCGGCAGGGCGGTAGTGTCGCCACTCGCCAGCGGCAAGCTCGGAGAGTCGGGCGATCGCGAAAGTTGGTTTGGTGGTATGAAATTGATATATTTTTTATTTTTAATGTAACCAAACATTCTAACATGTTTTTCTTTTTCTGTCCTTTTTTAGGAATATGCCAGACGATCTCAGGCAGCAAGAGTACCACAGATTTAGATACCAGGCTCATTCAAAGCATCTGAAAACCTACAGTTTCAACCGACATTTGGGCTTTTAGAAAAATCATCTTTTATAAAGTTTATATATTGTTTTTATCTGTCAGTGTACAACTAGATCTTTTTAAAAGTCATAATCTTTTAATCAATTTGTTGGCCCCTTTCTTATTTGCATTTTAATAATTTTGTTGTTTGATTTGTTGGTCCAGTTCATGTGTTTGTTGATCATGACGACGACGGTGATGAAGATAATAACTATAATTTTTTAGTTTCATGTGCGATACCGATGATTTTAATTGTAGCCTAAATAACTTATGCGATTATATAATTATATTATATAAATTTAAAATTGTAGTTAAGTAGTTTAATATTCAAAATGACGATGGCTTGTGAACTTGTGATAATTGTGAATATTATTATTTTATCATTTTTATGATTATGAATTTATGATGATCTAGATCTTAACATGATAATGTGGTGATGCTGTTGAAAAACGTGATGTTGATAATGGCAAAAGATTGTTATAATTATAATAAACATGTTTAAGTAATGAATTGGTAATGACTAATGAGTGAGTATACGATGATTATTTTGATGATGATGATGATGATGATGATGATAGTTTTGGCATAAAAACGCTGATGATGGTGATTGATGAGACGAAATCACGAAATGACATCAAGCATGGTGACTTTTATGGTATGATAAGGCAGCTTGATATTAGGAGATCACATAATCACGACATGGGGAACGTCGCATACTCGCATGTATAACTCTACTTTTCATGAAGGCTGGCCCCACTTATACACCCGAGGTAAGTCAGGTAAGTATAAATGTGTGACTTTTCTGGGACTGAACAATCATAATAAATTAGATTATCACCAGCAATACTAAGCTTAAGC
>JBAMJV010014430.1:0-15591 GCA_037951105.1 Echinarachnius parma
AGAGCCTCTGAATTTGTCTCATTATCTAAGGGACAGCAGACGCCCATGGTAGAGTCTGGTAAAGTGAGTACTTTTTGGTCAGAGACTGAAGTTTTGCACCATTACATTTCAACCTAAACTGTAGTCAAACGATTATTGTACAAATTCTTTTATCATTAAAAAAGCCGTTAAGACTTGAAAGGGCGCTCTCTAAAAACTCATTAGTTTCAACAATTTTGAATAAAATGTGGTAGATATAGAGAGAAAGTCAACAATTTAAAAACCGATTTGTAAATGTTGAAAAGAAGAAGCACTGTAAGAAATTTGTTAACGGCCAGGTTCAAAAATATTTTAAATTGTGCAGTCCTACAATAATAGTTATGTTTATGGATATTTCGGCCAGTTCTGACATCTGAACCGTTATTTATTTTAATTATAATCATCAAAATTGTATTGCTATTTTAAGCATTTTAATATTATAATATAATAAAGATTGTCGATCCTCTTACATCACCACCTTTCCAAGCTGCTATAGAGATGTAAAAACACAATAAGAAAACATTTTATTATTTGTAATAATAAATCTGATATTTATAACATGTGTTTTTTAAATTTTTTAATGTTGCAAAGGCGTTAATAATTCGCAGCCGCTGAATGTATCTTATTAATTATTCAGGGGCCGCGGAAGGAGGGTTTTGAAAGTGTGGAAAGGGGGTGGGGGCGCTGACCACATTATTTTTTCTAACGGTTCTGACCACCTGACTTGAGCAATGAAGAATTAAGGGGTTTCAGGGACGAGCACCGTCATAGGTTTTCTTATAGCTCACGTCGGTAAGAGCACCGGTCTAGCAATCCGGACGTCTCGGGTTCGAATCCCGTTCAAAATCCCATTTTTAATTGCTCCTTTTTCAGTCAAATTATATATATATTTTCTGGTCAGTTTCCTGTTATGTTTTAAAATTCATTATTAAAAAAAAAAATAAAGCTGAATCACTTCGGTTTCCAACCTTGACCTTGACTGATGACGTCATCTAGGCGCCATTTTTGTATTATTTTCGTCAAATACATAATGTATCCTAAATCTATAACGGACAACCTTGATTTTATTTTTCCGAAGATAAAAGCACAGAAGTAAAACATTTCATTATTTTGTAATGATAATAAGGATTTGGTATGAAAATGATGTATAATTATCAATGTGCAATATTTATGTTCCGGTGCTATTCACAAATCATTCCCGAATCACTTTTAAAACTGTTTATATAAGTACTAGAACTATTAATAATTCTTGAGACATGTATAAATAAATGGCTATTCAGCAGTGGCCATAGTGATCCTATTTCTTTACCGATCATGCCAAACAAATTTATATTACTATCATTCATCTAATACTTTGTGTCTTATAGTAAACAACTCACAAATTGCCCAGAGTTTCTGTGTCATTGTGTTCATGCTAAAGGGAATGTGCATTGCAAAAAACTGATTTCACGTGTTAGCGCTTCTCCTTACCTCTTATTACCATGTTACATTTGATCTTATAATTCATAACTAAACCAAGCTTCTTGAATATTGTCTATAACTAGTAATATGATGTTGCACTTATATAAATATCTCCATTAGAGCTACGGAAAGTAATACATTTAAGTGTTAGATGAGTTTTTGTAAAGAGAGTATTGTTTTTGGTCAAACTAAATGTTAGTTACCGAATCCTGCACCATAACATAACAAGCTAATAGTTGTAAATCAAATGCTCCGTAAGGTATATACAAATAATACAAACGTCTAAGTAAAAAGCCTGCTATCATTCACAAGGAGCCGTTAGAACTCGAGAGCGTGCGCCTTCTCAAAACGCATTGGTTTTAAGCCCTGACAATAAAATATTATAATATAAAAAGGTTGTCGATCCTCTTACCATCAAACTCTTGAGGAGATCCTGTTATAGAAATGTAAAAAACAATCAGAAAATAATTCATTGTTTGCAATAAAAATTATGAAATTTGTAACAAGTGTTTTGACATTGTTTTATGTGTGTAGATGTTGCAAAGGCGTTAATTATTCGCAGCCTCTGAATTTGTCTCATTATCTAAGGGACAGCAGACGCCATGGTAGAGTCTGGTAAACGTGAGTAACTTTTGGGTCAGACTGAATTTTGCACCATTACATTTCAAACCTAAACTGTAGTCAAACGATTATTGTACAGAATTCTTTTATCATTAAAAAAAGCCGTTAAGACTTGAAAGGGCGCTCTCTAAAAGCTCATTAGTTTCAACAATTTTGAATAAAATGTGGTAGAGATATAGAGAATCCTGCACCATAACATAACAAGCTAATAGTTGTAAATCAAAATGCTCGTAAGGAATACAAATAATACAAACGTCTAAGTAAAAAGCCTGCTATCATTCACAAGGAGCCGTTAGAACTCGAGAGGGGCGCCTTCTCAAAACGCATTGGTTTTAAGCCCTGACAATAAAATATTATAATATAAAAAGGTTGTCGATCCTCTTACATGCATTATCTGGATATTTTCTGTTATAGAAATGTAAAAAACAATAGGAAAATAATTCATTGTTTGTAGTAAAAAATTATGAAATTTGTAACAAGTGTTTTGACATTGTTTTATGTGTGTAGATGTTGCAAAGGCGTTAATTATTCGCAGCCTCTGAATTTATCTCATTATCTAAGGGACAGCAGAGGCCATGCTAATGCCATTCACGCGTACGTCAATAGAATGCCGGATGATTCGTTTCGCTCTGCACAGAGCGCTCTGGCTCTGCGCACATCTAGTCTACGCAATTCAGACCGCACGAACGCATGGTTGAGAATAGTGATGCGTTTTCCAATTATATATATTTTGTTTAAACATATTTTTTCTGAACTTGTAATTGAAGAAATGGAATACTAAACAGGGGCCGCGGAATGGTTTTGAAAAGTGGTGGGGGAGGGGGGGGGGGGCTGATCACATTTGAACCTGTAATGTATTTCTTTTATTTTATGCTTATGTATTTCTTTGTTTTTAGTCAAAAAGTGGGGGGCTGCAGCCCCCCCCCCCGGCCCCCCCCCCAGGACCCCCCCCCCCCCCGGTTCCGCGGTCCCTGCTAAAGATGTTACTTTTGTTTAATAAGAATACTATTTTTGGGTGGTGGTACCCTTTAAAGAGTTGGAAACTTAGTTCATTGCCTAGAGTCTTACTCAACATATAGAACATACAAACATTAAAATACACATACGCTACACTAAAAACAAAAAAGAAGCAAACGCACACAAAAAAAAAAAAAAAAAAAAAAAAATGGTTACTTCGCTTTACACACATTACAAACATTTCAAACCAAAACTGTAGTCAAACGATTATTGTAAAATTCCGTTTATCATAACAAAAAAGCCGTTAAAAGTTGAAAGGGCGCTCTCTAAAAACTCATTGGTTTCAACCATTTTGAATAAAATATTTTGCATCTGACGTTTTGTTTAAAGGTGATTAGATAGAGAAAAAATCACAAAAGTTTGAAAACACATTTTGTAAATGTTTGATAAGTAGAAGCAGGGCGTCGAGATCCGCTTTTGCGATGGGGGGGGGGGGGGGAGGGGGGGGGCGGGGGCAAAATTTGAAAATTAGTCGAGAGTGATCATGCACTGAGAGAGGTAAAAACCCCACATTTGGCATTCCACACAAATTGTATTATGCGCTCATTAAAAGTGTCCGATGGCTCGAATACCTGATTTTGGGGGCACCCACATTTGGGGACAATACTGGGGGTCAAGGGGGCGGAGACCCCGAAGCTTTAGATTTCTGACATTTGCAACTCTACATCATTCGTGTTAAATTTGTATAAAATAGTTAACCTACTCGTAACGTATAGTGAAGAAGAGATTGAGCCTTGCATGAGATGGATCCACGTGACCCAGTAAACTATAGAGCCATCAATATACTCTAGGGCGTCACAAACTCCTCCAAAGTGAACGGGAGACATTGCGGGGAAGCGAAGCGCGACCGAGTCGGGGAGGATGTGGGAGGAATGTCCCCCTCCCACAGTAGGGAGCTTTTGTATTTTTGGGCGTGAATTGTGCGATTTGGCGCACACCGAAGACATAAATTTCACTGTTATAATTATGAAGTCTATAAGTATGGAACTAAATATACGTGATGACAAAGTGAGGGGGACAATCACCTCTAGTTTCTAATGTGGGGGACATGATATTTCCGATTTGATATTGCCCTCAGCGCATAAGGACCGAATTGACTGCATTGACATTTAAGATTTGTATTTTTTATGTGACGGCGTGCTATAGATGAGGGTTTAATAAACTGCGTTTGAAGTGTGCACTTGAGAAATTACACTATTCAACACACATTTCCACAACCCAAATTAAAGGGATAGTTGAGTATTGGTCAAACTTAACTTTAGTAACCAAAACCTGCACGATTACGATACAAACTAATAGTTATAACTTCACCATGCTCGAAAAGTATACACAATTACAAACGACAAAGTAAAACCCCTGTTATCATTCAAAAAGAGCCGTTACAACTCGAAGTGTCAAATTAACTCGGCGCGAAGCACTAGCGTTGTAGGTCCTAATACGGGACTGTATAGTGCAGTGTGCGGTAATACGGGACTGTAGTGCAGTCACTGTGTGCGGTATACTATACAGTAGTACGTGTATATTATGTATCGCAACCATGGAAGTATGACTCCAACACTGCCGTTTCTCGCAAGCCCCATTCGCATTCGTTCGCCTTTCGTTCACAGTCGCGTTAACACCAGGGGGGTAAACTCAGCCGCCATGGCGGTTAGGTATGCATGCGATTAGAAGCAGTTTAGCTACGTCACAAAACGTCACCAAAAGTATGACAGGCTGTGTATTTCGAAATTGATCTGGAATTAAATAATAAAATACATCACATTGAGCGGTGAAATATTCACCACTTCTTTATCTAGCGTAATCAATTTGTGTTGCCCTTTTCTACCCAATTAATAAGACCACCTTTTAAGTTACATTTTGTGTTAAATACTGTTTATGATTGCTCAAATATTTGCAGAAGAGTCGGCTCTTCATACACGGATCACTGTCTCAGCCAAGGGCAAAAATTGTTTACAAATTCAATCGCGCGCAAAATCACAAATGTACGCGCTAATGACATCTTTGCCATAGAAAATGTACAGTGTGAGTGCGCTTGGTAAAGTGCGCGCCTTACGCACATCACTATTGTTTCGTCATATTACCTCCCCAGCAATGCAGTTTTGAGACGAACTTCCTCCGTTCAATACTGCTCGTAAACAAGACCGTCAGCCCACCATTGTTTTATGTACAAAGTGTATGGGGTACGGTACCTACGGGCAATACAGTTTACCTTCTAGTTCTACAACGGCAGTGTTGGAGTCATACTTCTATGGTTAACACACGGAGAGACTGGTCCATGAGGCGCATATATCACTGATTTTTTGCGGAATGGAAGGAAAAATCATAATCTTAATCACCCGGTAGTTGGATCACATATTGGAGAGTAAATTGCTGGTAAGTACCGTATCATATGTATAGTTTTAAGCACAATTAGCGTGCACACAAATATTTGGTTTCAGTCTTTTATTAGGAGAACATAGAACGCTAGTGCCTCGCACCATAGAACGCTAGTGCCTCGCACTAGCGGTTCTAAAAAGTGATACCCGGGCGTCAACCAATTTTATATGATATTTTGAAAGCAAATTTCACAACAATTAGAGCATTTGAATGGAAATTATTATTATTTCCCATGTTTTTTTCGATGATCTTTCATATGGAATTGAAATCAACCAAATCCGTTACAATCGATGTTGGGGGGGCACTTTGGAAATTACCAAAACTCAACTTGGCCTTTAAACTTGAAATATGAGAAACTGAGAAAAATGAGATTTACGGTCCTTTTTAAACTAAAGAAAAACAGCTATTTCGAAGATGAATTATTGATAAATGTGTCTGTTCACTTTTTAGCATCATATCACTTAATTTTTTCTTCCTCATTTTCGGAATTATTGGGGGGGGGGTCGAAATGATATGTTCGCCCCAAATATTTTCATTGGTGGGGCGACCGCCCCCCTTGCCCCCCCCCCCCCCCCCCCCCCCCCAGGATCGACGCCCCTGAGTAGAAGCACTTTCAGAAATTTGTTAACTGCTGGTTTAAAAATATTGAATCGTTCTTACCTGACTCTCTTAAGTAGGGCTCCTCGGGACAAAAACCTTGATTTTATTTTCCGAAAGATAAAAGCACAGAAGTAAAACATTTCATTATTTTGTAATGATAATAAGGATTTGTATGAAAATATGTATAATTATCAATGTGCAATATTTATGTTCCGGTGCTATTCACAAATCCTTCCCGAATCACTTTTAAAACTGTTTATATAAGTACTAGAACTATTAATAATCTTGAGACATGTATAAATAAATGGCTATTCAGCAGTGCCATAGTGATCCTATTTCTTTACCGATCATGCCAAACAATTTATAGACTATTCATCTAATACTTTGTGTCTTATAGTAAAAACTCACAAATTGCCCAGGTTTCTGTGTCATTGTGTTCATGCTAAAGGGAATGTGCATGGCAAAAACTAATTGCAGGTGTTAGCGCTTCTCCTTACCTCTTATTACCATGTTACATTGATCTTATAATTCATAACTAAACCAAGCTTCTTGAATATTGTCTATAACTAGTAATATGATGTTGCACTTATATAAATATCTCCATTAGAGCTACGGAAGTAATACATTTAAGTGTTAGTTGAGTTTTTGTAAAGAGAGTATTGTTTTGGTCAAACTAAATGTTAGTTACCGAATCCTGCACCATAACATAACAAGCTAATAGTTGTAAATCAACAATGCTCGTAAGGAATACAAATAATACAAACGTCTAAGTAAAAAGCCTGCTATCATTCACAAGGAGCCGTTAGAACTCGAGAGGGCGCCTTCTCAAAACGCATTGGTTTTAAGCCCTGACAATAAAATATTATAATATAAAAAGGTTGTCGATCCTCTTACCATCAAACTCTTGAGGAGATCCTGTTATAGAAATGTAAAAAACAATCAGAAAATAATTCATTGTTTGCAATAAAAATTATGAAATTTGTAACAAGTGTTTTGACATTGTTTTATGTGTGTAGATGTTGCAAAGGCATTAATTATTCGCAGCCTCTGAATTTGTCTCATTATCTAAGGGACAGCAGACGCCATGGTAGAGTCTGGTAAAGTGAGTACTTTTTGGTCAGACTGAATTTTGCACCATTACATTTCAAACCTAAACTGTAGTCAAACGATTATTGTACAAATTCTTTTATCATTAAAAAAAGCCGTTAAGACTTGAAAGGGCGCTCTCTAAAAACTCATTAGTTTCAACAATTTTGAATAAAATGTGGTAGATATAGAGAGAAAGTCAACAATTTAAAAACCGATTTGTAAATGTTGAAAAGAAGAAGCACTGTAAGAAATTTGTTAACGGCTGGTTCAAAAATATTTTTAAATTGTGCAGTCCTACAATAATAGTTATGTTTATGGATATTTCGGCCAGTTCTGACATCTGAACCGTTATTTATTTAATTTATAATCATCAAAATTGTATGCTATTTTAAGCATTTTAATATTATAATATAAAAAGATTGTCGATCCTCTTACATCCACCACCTTTCCAAGCTGCTATAGAGATGTAAAAACACAATAAGAAAACATTTTATTATTTGTAATAATAAATCTGATATTTATAACATGTGTTTTTTAAATTTTTAATGTTGCAAAGGCGTTAATAATTCGCAGCCGCTGAATGTATCTTATTATTATTCAGGGGCCGCGGAAAGGTTTTGAAAGTGGAAGGGGGTGGGGGCGCTGACCACATTATTTTTTAACGGTTCTGACCACTGACTTGAGCAATGAAGAATTAAGGGGTTTCAGGGACGAGCACCGTCATAGGGTTTTCTATAGCTCAGTCGGTAAGAGCACCGGTCTAGCAATCCGGACGTCTCGGGTTCGAATCCCGTTCAAATCCCATTTTTAATTGCTCCTTTTCAATCAAATTATATATATATTTCTGGTCAGTTTCCTGTTATGTTTAAATTCATTATTAAAAAAAAAAATAAAGCTGAATCACTTCGGTTTCCAACCTTGACCTTGACTGATGACGTCATCTAGGCGCCATTTTGTATTATTTTCGTCAAATACATAATGTATCCCAAATCTATAACGGGACAACCTTGATTTTATTTTCCGAAAGATAAAAGCACAGAAGTAAAACATTTCATTATTTTGTAATGATAATAAGGATTTGTATGAAAATATGTATAATTATCAATGTGCAATATTTATGTTCCGGTGCTATTCACAAATCATTCCCGAATCACTTTTAAAACTGTTTATATAAGTACTAGAACTATTAATAATCTTGAGACATGTATAAATAAATGGCTATTCAGCAGTGCCATAGTGATCCTATTTCTTTACCGATCATGCCAAACAATTTATAGACTATTCATCTAATACTTTGTGTCTTATAGTAAAAACTCACAAATTGCCCAGGTTTCTGTGTCATTGTGTTCATGCTAAAGGGAATGTGCATTGCAAAAACTGATTTCACGTGTTAGCGCTTCTTCTTACCTCTTATTACCATGTTACATTGATCTTATAATTCATAACTAAACCAAGCTTCTTGAATATTGTCTATAACTAGTAATATGATGTTGCACTTATATAAATATCTCCATTAGAGCTACGGAAGTAATACATTTAAGTGTTAGATGAGTTTTTGTAAAGAGAGTATTGTTTTGGTCAAACTAAATGTTAGTTACCGAATCCTGCACCATAACATAACAAGCTAATAGTTGTAAATCAAATGCTCGTAAGGAATACAAATAATACAAACGTCTAAGTAAAAAGCCTGCTATCATTCACAAGGAGCCGTTAGAACTCGAGAGGGCGCCTTCTCAAAACGCATTGGTTTTAAGCCCTGACAATAAAATATTATAATATAAAAAGGTTGTCGATCCTCTTACCATCAAACTCTTGAGGAGATCCTGTTATAGAAATGTAAAAAACAATCAGAAAATAATTCATTGTTTGCAATAAAAATTATGAAATTTGTAACAAGTGTTTTGACATTGTTTTATGTGTGTAGATGTTGCAAAGGCGTTAATTATTCGCAGCCTCTGAATTTGTCTCATTATCTAAGGGACAGCAGACGCCATGGTAGAGTCTGGTAAAGTGAGTACTTTTGGGTCAGACTGAATTTTGCACCATTACATTTCAAACCTAAACTGTAGTCAAACGATTATTGTACAAATTCTTTTATCATTAAAAAAAGCCGTTAAGACTTGAAAGGGCGCTCTCTAAAAACTCATTAGTTTCAACAATTTTGAATAAAATGTGGTAGATATAGAGAGAAAGTCAACAATTTAAAAACCGATTTGTAAATGTTGAAAAGAAGAAGCACAGTAAGAAATTTGTTAACGGCTGGTTCAAAAATATTTTAAAATTGTGCAGTCCTACAATAATAGTTATGTTTATGGATATTTCGGCCAGTTCTGACATCTGAACCGTTATTTATTTAATTTATAATCATCAAAATTGTATGCTATTTTAAGCATTTTTATGCATAATTGTATAATATCTCTATAACGCACTAACATAACTATATCATATTTTACACGACGACCACCTTATAATTTCGTCAGAATCTTCTTATATATTATTATTATTTATTATTTCTTTTTCTTATTTGTCACTTATTTGTGTGCAAGATAACATAAAAATGGCTCAATGAAATGTCTTAAAAATTGGCACACATATGTAAAGGCATGTGGACTAATCATAACAATTTATTCAACCTTGACCATTTTGTATTTATACTCTATTACGCAAATCATAACTATGTCATATTTGGAATGATAATGTCATGACAGTAAAAATTATCATAATGAACGAACGCGCTTATATTCGCGCGTGCCTGCGCAGACGCATGCGAGCGCGCAATTTGGAGGGAAAAAAAGTGATTAACAAAAACAAAATTGTTGGTCATATTTTTTTTTTTTTTTTATTTTATTTTTTTAGAAATTCTTACCCGTCCCCAGCTGTCCATGAATCATGCAGATATCGGCTTATGCCGAAAGGGTGGGTAGCGTCGCATCGCGTCGCGTTGACTGGAACGCGACCATTCGTCCAAAGCCCCCCCCCCCCCCCCCCCCCCCCTCGGTTTTGCCGAAAGGGGGCGTTGGGAGCGTTAAGGCGCGTCAGATCAGATAACGCTACCAAATGGCACATACGGGGGAAGGGGGAGGGGGGGGGGGGGGGGCTTATTCCGAATGAACGCGTTTTGTACAATGATGTGTACATCAAAAACGCGTCCGTAACTTGCGCGGCATTTCGATCTCTGAGTCATTGTTTCGTCACCGCGATGAAACACGTGTTTTCCACAAGATGGGATTTGTTAGCACATGGTTGATTTATTCAACCGATACGTAACGCGTGCGTGCTTCGAGTGTTATACTGTAGTCGATATATGAAGCCTTATGATTGTGTTTGTAAGTGTATGAAGTTCGATTCACACGCCCTAGTTTACCGCTGCGGCTTACCGCGCATTCCAGGAAATGGGTTAGTACAACCGCTATTAATGTTAATGTTGTATTATAATAAAGCTCAGAACTTGCGAGTCATGTGTGTTTGATTGTGTCCCTGAAAGTATATACAACTTAAGAAGGGCCTATTTGATCAAAATACACATTTACTAAAGAGTCTACATCTAAGACTTGGAATAGTTTACCTTCGGAATTAACTAATGTGAGTCTGATCCATAGGCGTACCCAGGGGGAGGGGTGGGTGGGGGGGGGGGGGTTCAACCCCCCCCCCCCCCTCCTTTTGACCAGAAATTATTATTATTATTATTAAAAAACATTTTTGTGGGGGGAGGGGGTTTGAACCCCCTCTTTACAACTTGTAGCTGGTCTCGAGACCACGTGTAAGCGGCCTCGACCATCACTACCCATGGTCTCGGCTTTGTAAAATTGCGAAGAACCCTGGTTTCAGCCTCAAAAAGTTTGAACATAGTTGGCCTTGGATACGAACATTTTCAACGGCCACTCTCTCTCTCCCCCCCCCCCCCCCCCCCCCCCCTCCCCCCTTGATCTTGGGTACGCCACTGGTCTGAACATCATTATTCAGGTTTTAGTTTCAATTACACACACATTAATTCATTCAGAAGGTTAACTATTCCAAGGCTTAGATGCTTACTCTTGAGCAAATTAAGTAAACAAGATATAGCGTCATAGCAATCTATATTTTGAAGTTTCAAATTTGAACCTCATTTACCGAAAGAGCATGGAAAATAATGTCCAAATACCAAACATCAATTAAATATGTTAATAATTGACTGATATATGCATATCGGAATGATTTGTTTTGTCAATGGGAAATCAGTGCTTCCAACGCACCCTTTCAGCAAAACCGGCGGGGCTTTGGACGAATGGTTGCGTTCCAGTCAACGCAACGCGACGCGACGCTCCCAACAACCTTTTTCGGCAAAACCGGGGGGGGGGGGGCTTCGGACGAATGGTCGCGTTCAAGTCAACGTGACGCGACGCGACGCTACCCACCCTTTCGGCATAAGCCGCAGATATCCGATCAGCTAGCCGCTCTGTCACGCGCGGCGGTGTTTGCTTTAGCTTTGCAAATGCTTTGCAGGCGGATTACTGGCCAGTGGCCAAATATAATCCCATATCAGTAAACAAAAAATATTCTTTCACATGGTTTGTAATAATGGCGTCCATTGTAAGTTGTTGTGTGGGGCGTTTCCCTTTGCTGTCGTAAAGCTAAAGGGATAAAGTTGTCGATCCTCTTACCTTTAAATAGTTTACCGCCCATCTCTTCTGTGATTGTGGGCTGCGAGAGACATGCACCTACAACTAATCCACCAGTGGGTGTATTTCTAGCGTTTAAAGAGAATAGCACAGCAAGACAACATTCAGTATTAGGCGATACGTACATTTTAAGATTCGGTTCATTTTAAATCTCTTTAAAAATGCAATGGAATATTATAATTGGAAACAAAAACAAAGTGCATGCACAAACATACCGATCAACACAGAGTATATCATT
This sequence comes from Echinarachnius parma, assembly GCA_037951105.1. Lineage (NCBI taxonomy): Eukaryota > Metazoa > Echinodermata > Echinoidea > Clypeasteroida > Echinarachniidae > Echinarachnius > Echinarachnius parma. The sequence goes on from JBAMJV010014430.1 coordinate 12,079, forward strand.
ACAAGAAAAGAAAGATATAGAAAGGAATATTGCTAGAATCAGGAGGTTTATTGTTCATTCTGCCTGTCATAATGCTGTGCGTTCTCTAGTTCTATCTCGTATTGATTATTGTAACGGGCTTCTCTCTTCCATTCCTTCAACTCAATTGAATCGTGTGCAACGACTTCAAAATTGGGCAGCCCGATTGGTGTTTCAGGTTTCTAGGGACCACCCATCTCAGCCACTCTTGAGTTCGTTGCATTGGCTTCCTTTGAAACAACGGATGATATTTTAATTACTTTTGTTTGTCTATAAAATCCTCAACAATCAAGCACCAAAATATCTATAGATACTTGTTTGAATGTATACACAACTACCAGGAGGTTGAGGTCATCCAGTGATCCTCTCCGCCTCACATTTTCTGTTACTCGCACCTTGCCAGGTGATAGGACATTCACTGTATCTGCATCAAAATACTGGAATGATTTACCACTTGCTATAGTATTAGACAGTCTTCATCAATCAGTGCATTCAGAAAGGCTCTGAAAACACATCTTTTTAGTAGTTTGTGGTTGTATCATTTTTATTGTACCTGTATGTATAATTGTTATTGAATTTGATTGTAAGCGCTTTGGGCCCTATGGAAAAAGCGCGGTATAAGTAATAATAATAATAATAATAATAATAATAATAGAAAGAATAAGTGCAGTAGATGGATAATACGATGAGTGTCAATCACCAATATTCTCCCCAATATTGTAAGTGGTAGTGATGGCCTGTATCGTTATACCCCACAATATTTGTGTTCAGAAATATAAAGTTAAATTAAAATGAAGAGACATTGGCACCTCTCGTTCACTATGTGAATGTTAAAACAATGGTCTACTTTATACCACATCTTGAGAATGCTAAACTGCCCTAATCAAAAATATTCCGGTGGCTGCCCCCTCCCCCCCTCCCCCCCCCCCCCCCCCAACCCCTGAACCCACAGTAAGGCCATCTGAACCGGTCCCCTGTACACACAGTCACGATTTCTCGCTATGTCTACTAAAATTGCCTACTAAGATAGATAGATAGATAGATAGATAGATAGATAGATAGATAGATAGATAGATAGATAGATAGATATATAGATAGATAGTTCATTTCCCAAATCATGATTCCCGGCGAATTGTACATAATACAAATTCATTTAAAACATGCACAAAGTTCATTTTTTACAAAACCAAATAAGCAAAATAATGTACATTTGATAAACACTAGAGAGAGAAAATAAGGACTATTACAAGAGAAAAGAGATGAAGAGAGGAGGGAGGAAAAGGGACGACGAAGAAAAAGCAGAAGAGGAAGACGTAAGGAGGAAGAAGGTGAAGAAGAAGGTAATGAAGAAGAAGAAGAAGAAGAAGATTGTTTTGACTTTTCAAAAGAAGATCTTTATTTACAAACTATAAATCAAAGTCAGATGTTTACAATAAAACAAAATAGTACATAATAAAACAATAAAGTTTGTATACACTGGTTATTCAAGGATAACCATTGTTCCTAAATCAAACAATGTAAAATCAATACATCGAAATGACAAACGCACCTACATAGGGTAGATAGCTCTTAAACAACCAAAATAATAAATGAGCAGTCATCGAAAAGGAACAGAGTATTATTGTGTGGCCCACGTTTTGAGAAAAGCATCAATATTGTGGCACAAGTGAAAATAATGGAATTCATATAAAGTTCTGCTTTTTAACCGATGCTGCCAAATAATAACTGGATTGGAAAAAGTATTCATACGAAACAAACTATATATGACACACTTGAAACTAATGATCAAAACATTGGCGAGGCGCACTGCCTCCCTGCTACGACAACTTACGCACGGGACAAGGGACCAGTATAAATAAAAATTCAATAGTAAGGATGATGGGAACAGACGATTCAACAATTATTCAACAATACGGACAAAATATAAGAACTGGCTGTATGGCCGGGCATTCGATAAATAAATGTTCAATTATACCTGGTGTATCCTTACACCAGCCGCAGTGTCGCGAAAAAATCCAGGTTGATATGATGTAAAACAGTGAGTGAGGGCAGTATGTTATGAGGACATCGCCCTCCTTCTTCAATGTCGGTAACTTGTACACAAGGGCCCACTGCAGCTTGGTTGACTCGTCGACGGACCCAATTCAGTGCCAGTGCGAAACATGGTCGGAAAGTTTGTTGATGATCTTGTTGAATATCCTGTAGATATATTTTGACGATGGTTTGCTTCCATTTCCAAGCATCGGCAAGCAGAAGTCAATCGCAACCAATGGGAAATAGGATATTGTCTGTAGATCCACATGTGTCGATATCTTGAACCCCAGCTCGTTGAACCAGGATCGGAAAAGCGCTAGCGATGGCAAGGCGCAGGTGCTGGAGTTCGCGGCGGAGGATGCGAAGGAAAGGCAGGCAAGGTCCTTTAAAATATATATGTAAAGGCGGGGGGCTCAAGCCACAGTCCGGAGAGGGGGGTCAAGCAAGTGGCGGACTAGTTTGGCCCCCACACGCCAAGAGTCGAGCAGGGGGCAGCAACCAACATAATTATCATTTGGTAACAAAAAACAAGTTAATGGCATATTGGCAACATAATTAAACGAGATAGATCGTGTATCTATACGGGCTCCGGACATCATCCAAGCACGCAAAACCTCACCATAAGAAACCGGCAAGTATAACAAGAATCTTACGGGTTTTTTTAACGTGAATCAATGCATAATCATAACCAAACTTACAATATCGTCGAAAAAAAAAAACATTTCCTAAAAAGGTAAGCCAGATGTGAAGTAAGATTGAAAAAACGTTGAAGAAAACCAAACCTAAAAGAAAAAATGCGTGCTTGGAGGCAGACTAAACCAAGTCCTCCTTTGTCAGGTTGTTAAAAAAGAGTTGATTTGTTCAACATATGTCGTTTCTTCGACCAAACAAAATCAACAAGTAAATTTTGGAGTTCATTCAGAATATTGTCTGGGGGATAAAGAACCGCTAAACAATGGAAAACCTTACAGGCTGCCAACTGATTTGCAATTAAAACTTTTCCTTTAAAAGACAAAGAGTAAACAAGCCGAGACCAAGAAGCAAATGTTTTAATTAATTTATAACGAAGATGACGAAGATCCTGCAAGGATTAAAATCTAGGCTGTATAAGACTCTAATTAATTTATCTTTACACTTACTCCAATTCTGACGCACATAATAAATTGTGTTTCCTAAATGAACTCCAAGAAACAGGAGACCTTTATTATTCCACATAACATTCAAGGGCGAATCATTGCGCCCTATCCATCGGCCAACCCATAAGCCCTGAGACGTTTATGTATTAAGGCGAGCAACAGAGGCACGAATAAACAAATCATAAGCCCTTCTCAACCACAGTAAACCCTGGGTCCGAAGTGATAAAAAAACAGTTACATCATCTGCATATGCAGATATAGCACAATTCACATTAGTTCCAGGTATACATAAACCATGATTGATCAAAGTTTTCCTTAAAGTAAC
>JBAMJV010014431.1:0-14404 GCA_037951105.1 Echinarachnius parma
CAATTTCCTTTCCTCTTTTTCATATTCCAATATTTTCTTCAAAATTATTTGTATGGATGGAAGTTTACCCTGTGTCCTAGATATAAAAATTATATACTTAATTAAAAATATAATAGTGTTCACACATTTTATTTCATATGACCTTCCTGGTAACCCAACAAATATTTCATTCCAGTTTCTATTTCTTAATTCATTTAAATGTAAGCTCTCGCCTACCTCCTGCCACAGTTGTTGGACTTTAATACAATCAAAAAACAAATGTGAATATGTTTCAACCTCGTGTAAACAAAATGAACAGCGATCATCTTGTACAAATCCAAACTTATAAAGGTGTTCCTTAGTATAGACTGCTCCATGTAACATCTTAAATTGAAACTCTCTCTGTTTATTACAAAGAGTTGCACTTCTTAATCTTAAAAAAATATTCTTTAACTCTTCACAATTATAATCAAAATTATTATGACCGTCTCTGATTTGCAACCTAATCTCATTCCTAAACTTTTGAATAAAATATGAATAAATTACTTTCGATTTCATTTCAGACATATTTATTTTATTTCCTAAAACTTTTATTTCAATATTATAATTCTGAATATCAACTTTCATAAAATTATTCAAATTTATCCCATCTTTCATTTCATTTAATAATGTCCTATATAAATCATAAATTTTCATCAATCCTCTGCTTTTTAAGCCCAGACTCCAGAAGTGGGTAAGAGGTTTCATATTTGTCCCGTCCAATATATCAAATACTTGAATCACGCCTTTTTGAAATAATTCATTATCAAACACCATCTTATTCCTTAGACATATGCGTCTATTATTAAACAAAATAGGATTTAACTTGTCATTTTCAAAATTTCTACAGTCACCCATATCTTGCCATGCTTCCAAAATTTCTACGTAAAAAGGAGGCAGATCCTTCAACTCCATCTTAGCAATATCATAATCGCATAAAAATATAAATCGTCCGCCTACTAAATTACAACAATAATCAAAGTATAATTTCCACCCAGAATTATGTTCCCCATAAAGCAGACGTTTCAACCACAATACCCGTTGTGTTTTTATAAATATTTTAAAGTTACTCATACTAAGGCCACCAAATTCATAATTTTGATATAATATCTTTCGTTTAATCCTGTCTTTCCCACCCCAGACAAACTCGAAAGAAATTTTTTCAACTTCCTCACAAACCCACCTTGGGACCGATATCAAAGACGATACAAAATTCAATTTAGAAAGTGCATATGTTTTCAATAATTGTATCTTCCCCATTATCGTTAGGTCCCTTTGCTTCCACCACCCCAATAATTTTTTAATTTTACTTAATATCTCCTTATAATTTAAATTATCTTTCTTTTTTATATTGCGAGTAAAATATACACCTAAAATTTTTACTTCATTTACTAAATTTCCAAAGGTAGGTATCCCTGGCATTTCAAATTCATTGCCCATCCACATAAAATTCGTTTTCTCTTTATTTACCCTAAGTCCACTAATTTTCTCAAAAGCCTCAAAAATACTTCTCAACCTTTCAACAGAACTTGTATCTTTGGCAAGAATTGTTATATCATCAGCGTACAACACCTGTTTTACTTCATAATTACCAAACTTAATATACTTCACATTAACATCTTTCCTAGTTGTGAGAGCCAATATCTCTATAGCTATTAAAAATAAATATGGAGATAAAGGATCCCCCTGCCTTACCCCACGTTTAATACCAAAATATCCAGTTGAATGGCCACCATTCATAACACAGCTACTGATATCATTGTATAGAATCTGGACCCATGTACAAAAAGAGTGCCCAAATCCAAATAATTTCAGTGCTTCAAATAAAAATTTATGAGAAACTGAATCGAATGCCTTCTCAAAATCAACTGCAACTAAAAATCCAGTTGGCTGAGTTAATGAATGAAAAAGCATATCATCTATTAAACGCACAGCTTCCCCAATATTTCTGCCCTTAATATATCCCACCTGATCAAAGTGTATTATTTCCCCTAATACTTCCTTTATTCTTTTAGCTAACACTTTAGACAAAATTTTGTAGTCTACATTTAAAAGAGTTATTGGTCGATAATTTTTCACATATAAAACATCTTTACCTTCTTTTTCAATTAAAGTAATCACTCCTTGTTTCTGAGAATTTGATAATTCCCTCTTATCGTAAGCGACATTTAATGCGTTTATCAACATGTCCCCCAACACTGGCCAAAACGTGCAATAAAATTCTACGGAGAAACCATCATTCCCTGGCGTTTTATTCAATTTCATCTCTTTTAATATTTCATAACATTCTTCCTTAGTCACCTTGCCTTCACAAAAATCCCGACTCTCCTTACTTAATTTGGGTATGTCACTAAAAAAATTAAATTCGTTTTCCTTACCGAAATTAACGTCTTGAAAAGCATACAATTTTTCATAAAATTGCCTAATTGCCTGCAATATATCATTTCTATTTCGTATTAAGATTTTATCTTCATTATAAATCTCTTTAATCATACTTTTCCTTTTATTAAATTTTAACAATTGTTCAAAATAATGTACATTTGTTTCTCCATCTTCAAACCAAGCTGCACGTGAACGTACCCTAACCCCCTGATTAGAATAATCATATAAACTATTCAACTGTATTCGTTTCATTTCAATTTCATTACTAATTGCCTTTAATGGTGTATTTAACAAATTATTTTCTAATTCCCTAATTTCCATTTCTAATTCATCTACTTGATTTTTTCGAATTTTCGCCTTTTCCTTAGAATAACCTATTATATATTCCCTCATTTTCATTTTAATAAACTCCCACAACATTATCTTATCTAAAATTTGAGCACTCCACGTATTCTGCAGCTCAACAATTTTCATATTCATCTTATTCACAAATTCTTTATCTACACATAAACTATTATTAAATTTCCAATATGATCTCCCGAAGGAAAAATTATCTATCAAACTTCTTAATTGTAATCTTACACCAGAATGATCCGGTGTAATTGATAACAAAATATCACATTCCTTTACCAATTGTTCATATTGGGAAGAAATAAACCAATAATCTAGTCTACTTTGTACTACCGGGTTTTTTTGTCGATACGTAAACTGTTTTTCCTTTAAATGTCTTTTTCTAAATATATCGACTAAATCGTGTCTATTTAAAAAATCTATTAAACTATCACGAAATCTAGTTTTCAAACTAGTTTTGGGGCCCATATAATCCAACTCTATATTCATAATAGTATTAAAATCTCCTCCTATCATAAACAAATCGTCTTTAATCTCCAAATTAAAAATAATTCTATCTAGCTTTCCTAAAAATTCAACTTGCAATTTTTCTTTATCCCGTGTGGGAAAATATACATTACCTAATATCAACTTAATACCCTGTAATTCTCCTTTACAAAAAATTTAACGACCCTCGTCATCTTTAACCATGTGCTCTAATTTAAAATCTAATTCTGGGGTAAACAAAACTAACACCCCCCTACTGTGATTTGTACCATGACTAAAGAATATTGGCCCTCCCCAATCTAACTTCCAACTATCTTCAATATCTAAAGTACTATATGTTTCCTGCAAAAATATAATATTACTTCTCTTTCTTCTACACCAATCAAAAATATTTCTCCTTTTAACTTTATCTCCTAGTCCTCGTACATTTAATGAAAGAAGAGTTAAATTTTTATCCATATTAATTTACTCTACTGAGGCCATCCCCAAAGAAAAACACAGGTGATCTATAGAAACAGAGACAGCATCATCTACAGGCATGTATCTACCAAGGACATAAGGACAAACAAAACGCGAGCTGAGACCGGAACACACATCCACACACAAATACCCCACTACAAAGTAACCCAAACAATGACCAACCCGAGTAAAAAGCATTTAGGATATAAATATCCAAGCTCCCAAATCTGCCCCGCCTTTCCCCATTATCTTTTTCCTTAAAACTCACATATTAATACCAAGGAGAAAGGGAGAGAGGTAGCGAAAAGGAAAGAGAAGGAGAAAAGGCAAAAACATTCCCAACAACAGATAAAAAGGAGTATATAAAAGCATTCTATTTTCAATGTCCCTTGTCCTTAAGTATGTCCGTCCCAGTTCACCGCCCTTTCAATGTAATCGCCACTGTACAAGGTTGACTAATCACTTCTCTTTATCCCCCAATCTGTTTGACAGTTTACACATTCCTAACATCCATGAACAAAATCAAGTAGCCTATTCATTAAATAAAGACCAACTCCTAATCTTATCAAGTCTCAGTCTCCCCATTCATAGTATACAAGTGTACAGTATAACAAATTCGAAACCAAAAGAAACAAAACATAAAAGGGCAGAAGAGTAGTCTAAAGCAGCTCTCACACTCTGGCGAGCAGCATACGAGTTGCCACGACACGAATGTCTTTTGTTCAACTTAAAAATAAATAAAATAATAACACCTGCATAAAAGGACATCCTCCCATGCATGACACACAAAAGCCCCCGAACAAAAGATGAGTACATGTCAGGTCGCGGAAAGAGCCACGCTTTTTTTTGGACATGTCCAAAACTGACGCCGAGCTGCACCGAGCTTGACTTTTGTTCAGTGAGCTATAATCTGTGTACTCATGGAAGAATATATATTAACGCATGTGAGGTAATCCTTCTATTCAGGTACTCCCTAAACAAAAACAATAAATCCAGCACTTTTGGTCGACTATTGTGTATAGGTCGTGGAAAACTCGCATGCAACTCACCAAAATGTGAGAGTACCTTCACGCCAACTGAGGTAAATTGAAAGAAAAAAAAAAAAAGTAAAAAAGAAATAATTCAACAATTGTTGACAATGATCCCTAATGAATTGAAACCAATACAGTGTCACGATTACCTATTTTTCCCCTCTTTTTCAACCTAATCTGTCTCGAAAGTTAACACATTCCTACATCTGACCAAGAGTTTCAGTCTTCACATTCATAGTACATGTATACAAGTACAGCATATCAACAAATATAAAAATAAAAAAAAAGAAAAAGAAAAACAAACAAAAAACAGATAAGGGCAGATGAGCACTCACACGCCCAATGAGGCAAAGTGAAAAAGGAAAAAAAAATACAAGTGAATACTTCAAAAGTTGTTTACAATGATTACATAATAAAGTCTGATCAAGAGTCTCAGTCTCCATATTCATAGTATACAAGTATACAGCCTAATAAATGCGAAACCAAAAGGAAACATAAAAGGGCAGAGGAGAAGTCACACGCTAAATGAGGTAAACTGAAAGAAAAAAAAAAGTAAAAAAAAGAAATAATTCAACACTTGTTGACAATGATCCCCAATGAATTGAAACCAATACAGTGTCACAATTACCTTTCTGCCTTTTATGAGACTACCAAAAGTTCCCTCTTTTTCCACCTAATCCGTCTCGAAAGTAAAACACATTCCTATTTACATCTGACCAAGAGTCTCAGTATTCACATTCCTAGTATACAAGTACAGCATATCAACAAATACGAAGAAAACAAAAAACAAAAATAGGCAGATGAGCAATCACACGCCCAATGAGGCAAAGTGAAAAGGAAAAAAAAAAAAATACAAGTCAATACTTTACAGTGATTACATAATAAATTGAAACCTATACAGTGTCACGTTACATTTCTGTCTTTTCTGAGAAAAAAAAAAAAAAAAAAAAAAAAAAAAAAAAATACAGCATATATAAACATCTTTGCCTATAAAGAAAAGTTATCAACTCTATTCTACAACAAGAAAGGTCCCCATTTCAACTGATAACCCCAATTATATTGGTCATGTCAATACCATGCATTTTAATAAAAACAATAAAAATAGACAAAAACAAAAACAAAAAACTTAATTTGTGCTCAAAATAAATTATCACAATCCCATTAATTCAAGAGTAATTTATATTCACCATCATCCAATGCAAGCTGGATAAATATAATTCATTCAATTCACATTTCCATCATGCAAAAAAAGGGGGGAAAAACACCAAGAAGGCAATAAATGCACTTTAAACTTGCAAGTTATATATTAAACGGTTGATAAACTAATCTAAACTTAAGGACAATGATAATTTATAAACTTCAATATATTTTATTTGTCTCTCAACTTCTAGGAGTCAAACATGTTATATTATATATCATTTTATAGTATATAAACAACCCGTTTCAACTGATAGCCCCAATTGTATTGCTCATGTCAGTACCTTGCATTTTAGTAAAAACAGTGAAAATAGACAAAAACAAAAACAGTCTTACATATTTTGACGGATCAGTATGTATAAAGACGTACCATACAATTTATACTCTCAAATTTTCATCAAAAAACAAAACAAAAACAAAAACAAACAAACAAACAAACAAACAAATGCGGGAAAAAGTACTTAATTTGTGCTCAAAATGAATTATCACAATCCCATTAATTCAAAAGAAATTTTGTATTCACCATCATCCAATGCAAGATGGGTGAATATAATTTATACAATTCATATTTTCATCATCCAAAAGGGGAAAAAATACCAAGAAAGCAATAAATGCACTTTAAACTTGAAAGTTAAAACTTGAAAACTGTTGATAAACCAATCTTAACTGGTGGACAATGATACAATATAAACTTCAATATATTTCATTTGTCTCTCAACTTCTAGGAGTCAGACATATTATATCATATATTATCATATTCAAATTCCATATTATGTCATGTACATATATATTTTCTGTCTCTGTTCATCCGACGCATGAGAGCTTCCCATCTATTAAGAAGTCTTTATTTATTTATGTTTTGCTTGCTTACTTTCTTAAATTAAATGTACCTGATTTTATCTGTTTATCGAAGATTCCCGACACTTCAATCAGCGGACATCCTTTGCTGTCTCCTCTTCGTCGTCTATGTCATGTGTATGTGTATTTTCTGTCTTTGTTCATCTACCAACACATGACAGCTTTCCTTATAATTATATGTATGTCTTTCTTGTCTGCTTTCTTCAAAATTGAACTTTATCTGCTTCTCGATCAGTTCTGACAATTGCTTAATCATTAGACTTCCTTGGTTGGCATCTTTTCTACTAAATAAATAACATTCTCCTTATGTCACAGGCCCATTGACTAATTCAAATGCTTATGCTTATCTTGTGTCCTTCTATTCCATTAATTAAAGATAATTTAATGCCTACCTTCATCATCCTAATGTGAACCAAGGGCCGGTCTTCGTGATTTTAATTTTTCTAGGAAATTTCCTTGCTCTTCCCTCGAGAGATGTCGACCATCGACGAAGAGCTTCGCCGGATCCTGACGTGAGAAGTGTGCCTTGTAGCCAGCCTTCCGCGCCTCCACCAAGACCTCAATCTGTGCCTTCCTCTGCCTCCTGATGCTGAATGGAAGATCGTCTGCCACCACCATCTTCGTACCTTTCAAAAGGTGCGCTTTCTCCAGGATCCTAATCTTGTCTGGAAACCGCAGTACCCGTGCCTTAATTGGCCTTGGTTTAAAGGCCGCCGGAACCCGATGCACTCGCTGGAACTCGATGTTTTCCACGATATCTGCATTCATTTGTAGTTTATCTTTCAGAAATGTGTCGACGACCTCTCTCGTGTTCTCTTGCCCATCGACCAGCACTTCGGGCACGCCAAGGAAGACCATATTCTCTCTAGCTACATAAACTTGTAACTTCTCGAGTTCTTCACACAGCCCTCTATGTTTCTCCTCCACATTTTTCTCTAGATTTGGTATGGTGTCCTTTTTAATCCTCTCCACCTCCTCCCCCGTGAACTTCAGCGATTCTATGATGTTGTCCATTTTCTCCTCCATTTGGCGCATCTTAACTCCTGCTGTTCTAATTTCCTCGCGTAGAGATTGTTCAGTTTTTTCAAGTTTTTCAGTCATTAATCGCGTTTGCCGTTCAATAATCGCTTCAATGGCGTCAATAGTTCCCACTGTTGCAGAGTTCGAATTCTTTGCTGTCCCTGAGCTTGCCGTCCGACTTTGCGAAGTTAGCGTTGTCGGGCTAACACGCATTCGTTTTTCACGTTGAGTAGCCATATTGCTTTAGTAGTCGCAGCTATATTCGAATGTCCAAAGCGGATACACGGCGTGCAGGGTATCGGCAAGCTTCGGCGAACCTATTCACTGCAACTCCGTTTGAAGAGAAAACAAGTAGTGGGCTTAAAGTTCGCGCCAAATTACACGGGGAAGGCGGGGGGATTTAGGAGCCCGACGGAATGCGTGCTTACTCGTTGACGGTCATGCTTCACACCTTCACACACCGACACACACCGACATACACACATACACATATTTCACACACACACACACTTTTTTTTTTTTTTTAAATGATTTTTTATTTCTCCAAATTATTAACAACATTTACAATTGAATAACATTTTTGAAAATACAAGTTTACATCTCAAGTGTACAAATCAAGTGTAATTCACAAAAATTAAACACAATGGAGATTTAACAAAAAATAAAAAGAAGTAAGACACGCTACTTCTCTCATCCCCCCTCCCCCCCCCCCCCCACCCTACCCCGGAAATCTGCCCACATCCTTAAAAAAACAAAATAATAATAATAATAATGCTTACAAAATACATATTGAAATCAATACTTTTAAAATACTTTTTTTAATTTTTTTTTTTTACAAGCTCACGGGGGAAACATCACATATGAAGAGTTTATTATTTCAATCTTATTCTAATTTTACCGTTTCCCATTTTTGTAAATGTAGTCCTAATTTTCCCATTTTAATTGCTATTCCCTTTTCCTGGGCCTTATAATCCAATAACAGTTTCTGTATTTTATCAATATTAGGTAGAACACCCTCTTTTCTACATACAAATAAAATATATTTTACATAAAATATATGTACCATATATTTTACCATATAATTTAACAAAAAAAAAACACACACACACACACACACACGCACACACACACATGCTAACAACCACACGTTCGCACACAACGCTCACACATGATACACGCGCGGACATATACACATACAAAGGCATCAATGACAGTACGTTATACTATTGTTTTTGCAAACAAGTTTATTAAATTAATAATAATGCACTGTTTAATGCATAACTAACTAGATGTTGCCTACATATGACATGTTCAAGTATAGTGCGATTTTTAGTACACCCATATATCATCATTATATTTTATCATTATACATTGGCCAGTAATAACACGTTCTGATATATACACTATAATCACTTTAGCCCTAAATTTCTTCCAACAAACATATTGGGGTGTTTGCATTACGAAAGTTTGCATTATATGCTACCTTGAATTGCTAATTGTTGAAAATGATACAATTGTTAAAAATATCTTACAATAACATGGATCTGCGACGAAGAGGAACAACATTGTGGAGTGTAAAAAGGTCATGATTTTGCGAAAAACGATAAAGCGACTTCATCAATACTTATTCGGAAGTCCAGAAATAAATACAATCATGATCCGTATCACACAATATACTCTCCATTAAATCAAGTTCAAGTTCAAGTTAATTTTGTATTGTCCATAAGGAAATCTGTTGTGTTACATGTAATGTGGAAAAACTAAATATTTACAATAATACATACATTTACGTAAATTATAAGTCTTTTGACAGATTCTTTCAAATCACCATAAAATCTTCATAAACAAGAAAAGAATACTTCATCAATACTTATTCGGAAGTCCAGAAATAAATACAATCATGATCCGTATCACACAATATACTCTCCATTAAATCAAGTTCAAGTTCAAGTTAATTTTGTATTGTCCATAAGGAAATCTGTTGTGTTACATGTAATGTGGAAAAACTAAATATTTACAACAATACATACATTTACGTAAATTATAAGTCTTTTGACAGATTCTTTCAAATCACCATAAAATCTTCATAAACAAGAAAAGAATACCCCTTAGCTTTACAACAATGCTTACATCTTCATAACCTCGAATTTCACCAAATAGACACGAAACTATTACAGTTAAACAAATTGCCGAAACATGTGAAATATACATGCTGGTTTGATTCACAGTTAAACATACAACATTCCACCAAAACAAGAGCTCCTAAATGCATGCAACTGGTCGGTACCAGAGCGCTTATCTATCAACGCACTCTGGTCGCTAGAGTCCCTTTATAGTAAGAGTTGCGACATCTATTGTTCACAAAATGGATAGAAAATGGTGAAAGTAATTTAAACCACTGAATGCTCAAAGAGGTTTAGTCATAGTTTAGCGCATTGTTGAACTCAGCATTCCTGCATGCAGTCACTTAAACCAGCTGTCGCCATTTTGTTTACATTTGTGTACAATAGTTGTAACTCTCCTATAAAGGGACTCTACTGGTCGCTACGGTGTAGCGCCCTCTGTACTCTTTGTCAAACTGTTCGGAATAATATTGAATATAGTTTTAATCAAATTTTTCGGTTTCCAGCAATTTTATCGCACTTATCTCATTTTGCGGAAATCACTTCGCATTGCGTGTTTGTAATGCGCAGTTATGATCCCTTTATATCGTATATTCAGATACTTTTGTAACCATAGCAACACTCACACATATGCTTTTCCACAGTTTGTACGTGCATTCTCTTCTGAGTTGACAATCGTCGGCTCTGGTCAGGTGTACATGATTAAACACAGTCATTCCAATTAATGTATAAACACAGATAACTACATTTCGTAAACCAATACAAAACGGGGTGTATAATAAAATAACCAGTCGAGGACAAAATTTCTGTGAAATAATTATGGTCTACAATTTTCTACATTAAATTCAACTTGAATTTCACTAACAATATGAATATAAATACAATGAATACATCACTACATAAACAAACAAATATATACAGTAAGCAAGCACAATGCATCTAGCGAGGTGTATGCAGATATACAACCATAATATAGATCACAATGAGAAAAGTAAAAATAAATGTGATAAAGTGATCCATTAACTTTGTTCATTTTCTACAAAGCTCCGGCTTTCCCACTTCTCTTGTACGTTGGTGCTTGGTTTGTGTTAAAAAAATAATGAGATAGGTTCTGATTTTTTAAATATCTCGGTAATTATGGATGAATTCGTGATTGAGTTTAGGAGCGTTTATAGACGGTTTCCGACCAAAGTCAAGAGCATCTGAATTCGTGTACTTCACACGAACGATCGGCATTAAATAAGACTTTGATTGTCTTTTTTTTTTCACTAGCTTATCTTGATTATTTTCTATGCAACTCTCAAATGTAATTCTTAATGATCTTACAATGAAACGTTGCTATATGATTGGAGCATTAAACATTACTTTTTGGGGAAAAATCTGGATCACTTTAATACGTTTACATACAAAGAACATATTTTGGCAAGACAAAACAGAACGACACACACTTTCATTAGTTAAATTGGTTGTTGAGTTTTGGTATAGAGAGCGCTGTACGAAATATTTCTTTTCAGTGAGATAATGAAAAACTGAGTGTAAAATTTGAAAGAGTATACAATTTTATTGACAGAATACAATTTTTTCATCTAAATCGGTTCAGAAACGGCAGATATAACAATAATTTATCAGATTTATTCGATGAATAAAACAAAAATGCTTTTACTTTTTCGTAAATTTGCTTAAGAGGTTTGTAAATAGTTGTTGATGATCTCTCTATTTAATCATTCTTCTACAAAACATCGCATACACAATTTTGTATGAATAATGCTTGAAACCAATGCTTTGTAAAGAGCGCCCTTTTGCCTTTTAATGGCTCTTCATGAATGTTACGAGATTTTTTACTTAGTCGTTTGTAATTTACTGTACCTTTCGAGCAAGGTGCATTTTCCTGTTTTTGTACGAGACTTTAACCGGCAGAAGTCATCAGGAGCCTATAGGGAGAAGCGGTGTTGGCTGAGATGTCGGCCATGTCATCCGTCATACGTCACGGTGTGGCTCCTTCTCGGTGTGTGTGGGTAATAGTGAAGTTTTTGGTCCAGTAGCTAGGCAAATAGTCCTGTATATGGAAAATATTATTTCAGTATGACATTACTAACATTACTTGCAGGGTCACGATTGTTTAAACATTGTATATATCATTATATTAAACTGTGTAGTATACTCCATCCCACCATTTCATGGCAAATTACACTGATTGTATTGTAGATATAATTTCAGGTTTAAAATTCTATTGATTATTGCAACAAGAGAATTGGGGGTAACCCGTTTTTATTCTTATCACAGAACGGTATTCATTTATATTGCTCAGTATTGTGTAATTATCATCTTTAAAACGCAGAAAACCATTTGCATGCATTTAATGAGGGAACAGCTCCCCTTTTATAATTATTGCTATATGTGACTGCACGTAAATCAAATATTAACATAGCATCATAATTCTTCGTGTTATTTGGATTATAATGGTGGTGGTGTGGAGGATCATGCAAATACCAATCTAATGGAGAGTGGTGGAAGGTGTTTATATCCCGAAATCAGCGTTCGCAGACGAAAAGACAATTACTGATTTCAGCCCGATCTCGCTGGTAAATGTCGAAGTAAAGATTTTCATCGCCATTCATGCAAAGCGTCTAGATAAGTATCTACGTCGCAACGACACAGTACAGAAAGGAAGGATATGGCCATCCAGGCGTATGTGAGCACATTTCTACTCTATGGGAAACAATCCACGATGCAAAAACGTGTCAGTGGAATCTCGCGGTGATATGACTGGACCTTGCTAACGCTTTCGGCTCCAGACCCCATGCAGCGATTAGTTTTGCTCTTCGGTGGTACCATGTTCCCGACTCACTGGTTGAGTTAATATGCTTACTACGCGGGCCTTTACGCGCGGTTCTCAGTGAAGGAATGGACCTCGAATTGGCAGAAATTTTCCATTGGGATCTTCATGGGTTGCACCCTATCTCTAATCCTATTCGTAATTATTTTCAACCTACTGAATGACTTCGCCATTCATCTTTCTCCCAAGTACTTCATGAAGAAGCGAGACATTCACATACCGCAGCTGGACGATATCACGATACGTAGCGCATCGATTTCGTCAGCACAAGAGGCTCTCGATAAAGTGAACGAATTCATGAAATGGAGTGGAATGTGAACCAGTGAAATCGCATTATCTAGTCCTACAGAGAGGGAAGGTTAAGCAGGAGGAACCCTTTTCACGTCAACGACCAGCAAATCCCGTGGATCCACAATGTCCCAGTAAAGTTTCTAGGGCGGACTATAAATTGAGACTTAAATGACAGACAAGCCCGAAGTTTGTCCCTGGATGAATCATTGTCAAGATGGATAAAGTTGCTGGACACGTGTGCATTGATGGGAATAATGAAATGATGGTGGTACAACTACCTCATCCTTCCTGAGGTGGAATGACAGCTTATGATCTATGACTTCGCCCTGTCGCATGTGCGACGGATGGAGGTCAATGTTTCTAATGTGTTCAGGAGATGGCTTGGAGTCGGCTGTAATCTTACCGGCGTGACTTTATTTTGTACAGAGACAAGCTGCGACTGCCACTCGATGACCCTACCTCAACCCTGAAAGAGACAGCGGTGAACAGCCTACTTCAACTCCGTCACAACTCTGACGAGGTAGTTCAGTCGGTCAGACCTGAGATTCGTTGCGGCCGAAATGGACGCCGGAGGATGCTGCAGAGAGAGTTACCGTCAGACTAGTTTTCGAGGAAATGGCGAACGGTCAAGCTGGTCGTCAAGCAGTAGGAGCAATCAAATTTAGACCCAAATTAGAAAGGCTGTCAAAACAAGAACTCCGTGCTGAGATAGGAAAGATCGTTCTAAGCAAACATGATGATGACTACTTTGTCTACGTAGTGCAGATTGACCTCCTGGTAGAATGTAAAAAACACGACCTTAAATGGAAAACGCTTTACGACAAGAGCACAATGCTGGTGCAATATGTGATTGGTGCGACATATTATGACATGGCTTATCCGGTAAACCTTGCCAGATGGGGTCTGCAAGCCATTTGTAATCAAGGAGGATGCACTACCCTACACATCCTTGTGGAATGCCCTGTAAGCCTCCAACAGGGTCGCTACACCTGGAGACAAACGTGTACTGCAGGCTATCACACACAGCCTCGAGGAAGAGGTGAGCAGAGTGAACGCGTCGCCGTCTACAAGAAGTAAGGAGTTCATTTTTAACTTCATTCGCGAGAAGGAGACAATACTTAAGAGGACTCATGGAAAACGTACTGGTCTTTTGTCGTCGGCAAAGGAATTGGAAGTTTGTCCGACCTACGCACAACACTAATCTTCCCAGAAGAGATTGTAGTCACCAATCTTAGTCTCGACATCGCGATCTTCTCAAGACAGAAGACAACTGTAATCATGCTGGAAATAATCGTTTGTGATGAAGGAAATATGCAAGGCGATAAATTACGAGAGAAAGCAGAGGAAGTAGG
>JBAMJV010014432.1:0-19659 GCA_037951105.1 Echinarachnius parma
GTATGTATGGAACAATTTTTATTTGTGGCCGACGCTATAATTTACCACGCTTCTTTATAACGACCTTAGTGTTTTTGACAATATTTAACAAAACTTATGTACATGTATGTACGATATACTTTTAAAGAGATCTATTAACTTTCTTGACATGTGCAAAAATGTTGATGAAATGGGTTTCTGAATTGTGTATCTCTGTGATATGATATATATATGTCCACTGAGTGATGTGTGAAAATTCCATGGTAGAAATGCATGCTATTATTGCCATATTACCGAGTGAAATTTCATAGTGATATTTGTTACCTCATTGCACTTACTTTATACACAGTTATAACTCTCCCTTGACCGAATAGAATTTAAAATCTAAACAATTCAAGTCTTCATTCTATATCTCCAATCTTTGTGTTGTCTAAATCCATGTTGCGCTCTAAATCCTGACCACTGGAAAACTGTAAGGCGAGTCAATCACGCATATTGTACACTGTGAGCGACGTTTATTAATAATGCGATAATGCGCTCATCGAAAAGACTCGGAGCGCAAGCAATTACTGTATACAGGATCCATGTGCACATGTACGGCATCGCGGAGTCGCGCTTGGCCACTTACAAAAGGGAAATTCTGCAAAACTGTTACGCTTCTATTGGTTAAATACGAATACAACGAGATATCTGAGAACCACAAGACATCTAAGTAAGTTTTGTGGATTCGACAATGTTACTACTAAATCCCTTTAAAAATGTCAAAAAAAATAAATTAATAGTGAAAGCGCGTCTTGATGTCAGAGTTTGTGAAACAGAAACAGACATTGAAGTGTGGTTTAATTTAAGACAAAGACAGACTTCTAATTTAGCAACATAATACTTCATAAACCAGATTTATGAATGACCGTTTACTTTCAATTAATCAATGAGTGATGATTGATAGTCATTTACTTACATGTTGTACATTAAGTGCATTGGCACACATCTGTGTCATGCAAGTTTAGTTTTGTATGAAACTAGTTGTAACTTGATCAAATTCATTGAAAAAAATACATCCATGGGGATCAGGGTGATTTTATATAACCCCCAAATAAGACAAAAAGAGCCCCCCCCCCCCCCCCCCCCCTCCCCCTTAATATTAATACTAATAAACATATAAATTTTAAAAATCAGTAAATGAATTAATAACATAATAAAGTGATATTATAAAACAGTCGGCTGTAAATTATATTCTCACACTATTGTTGGTTTTACTTCTTATTTAGTACCAGTGTGATCATTCATGTCGTTGTGCATTTTTCCAAATTTCTCTTACTGTCTTTGTGTTGTGTTAATCTAAATTACAAGACAAATCAGTTATGAACTACGATATTAGTTTTGGCCATAGAGCGCTATCTACATAATTTGCACTAGTGTAATTTAATCTTTAGCACTGTAGTGCAAGATGTATATTTTGTTTTAAAATCCTGTACTCATAGTAAAGCAGAAGGAAGTGAGGGGAGAATGCATGACCGATATTGTCCCATCATAGCCAGTCAGTCAGACCTACCCCACCCCTACCCCACCCCTCCCTCCCCATCACCACCCATCAACACCCCACCCCAAACCATGATCACTATCACTGCCATCTCTTCCCCCTACCCCTTCCCCCATCAAAACCACCAGTAGGGTCCTTATTATCTCAACTGACCCACCCTCAACTAAACAGTACCCCATCCCAACCAATACAGACACAACATGTAGAGATAGCTACCAGCAGATGTTGGGAGTAGATAACGACAAATTAAAGGAACATCATGTACATGTACCGAAAAAGGTTTTACATTAAAGGGGACCACCAGGCAAAGAACAACACATTATTATATGTTTCAGTACCGTTTTGTGATATCAAATAGATACCTAACATTTTGCAAAAGGTTGTGTAACTCATAAACAAAGCAATTAATTTCCACCACTTACGGAACCACTGATATTTCCTGGTTCCATACGGGCCAACCATTTGCGAGTGCGCCAATGCTATTCACGCGCACGTTTGTAAACAATAGATTCCCGGGCGATTCGTTCGCTCTTGCACACATTGCGATTCACCACACACATAGCAGTCTGCGTAATTCAGTCCGCATGAACGCATGTTTTAGAATGGTGAAGCGTTTCCAATTTTTTTTTCTTTTTCTGGAAACATATTTTTCTGAACTTGTTGATGGAATGGAATAGGGTCATTCCATGTCAAATCACCCAATGGATTTCATCGCACCCCCTTCAAATTTGTTCATATTTGGTATGTATGATATTTCAACCTTTCAAAGTGCAAATATTTAAGATTTAGCCCAATCCGCCCAACGGTTTTGGCGCTATGGTCGATTCTTCTGGGGTAGTTTTGTCAAAAATGGGCGTGGGCACCGTTTTTCCAATCGCCATTGTCCGTTAACCGTTGGGTCAATTTATTTTGCAATGGTGTCATTGGACTGGGGATGTTATATGCAATCCATTTATGTCATTTGTTTTCATGCATGAGCGAGTTTGGATACGATAACCTTTGACCTTAGGCTTCGACCTTCCGTTTTACCTCGTGGATCAAATAATTTTGAGAATTTTTTTGGCTTAAATCTTGGCTTGATATAATATCTACAACATATGAAAGAATTGAAGATGTATTATTTCTTGTTTTTTCTACAGCCTTGTTTTAAGTTTGCAAATTTCATGTAAAATTGAATTTTTTTTTTTTTTTTTTTTATTATGTCCAAGAATTCTATAGGGGTGTATTGTATGAAAAAGACCTTTTCAAAGTCAGGATTAGAGCCTATTCACACTCTGGCTCACCACTGTTAAATAGACCTGCTAATCCTCATACAATAGCAATACAGACAAATGACATTCTAATGATACCACATGTTTCCAACCTGACAATGGCCCTGTTGCAGAAAGAGATAAATCAATTGTGAGTCAGATCAAATGTTCTAAATGCACAGATCTGATTGGTTGAAACGCAGAAAAAGTCTCTCTCTGCATCAGGGCCTAGGTGGAGATCTTTTCTTGAATAAAATATTTCAAGTTCAAGTTCAATTTGCAAACTTGTACATCAATTATGAAAGAAAATATCTACAGGTATCCCTTTTCAATGAATTTAATGTTTCTATGCAACAGAAATTCAAGCAATAATAACATGATTTGCAATTGTACAAATTCAACCCTGATTATTTCCAACTAAACCAAACACAAAAACAATGCTGTTTGATATTCCACTCATTTTGATTTTTAATGGCACTTGTTTTTAAATGCATTAATTGCAACTAAAAAACAGTGCAATTTGAAATTTCACAAACCATAAAAATGCATTAAGCAAATGTGATGTTTCACAGAAATGGACAGGCATGCGCAAGTTCTTGTGACTTTTGAAATTAGGTCATTTTGTCTTTAATCTAAGCTCTTTCAGGCATGAAGAAGTATCTCTGATTTTCATACATAGTGTACAAAACAACTGTAGAAATATTGTGGTAAGATCACATCTTAAACACCCATAACACTCATAAAATTATGAGCAGTTGTCTAGAGGGTAGTTACTGTTTGTGTTTGGTAAAGTTGGAAATAATCAGGTTTGAATTTGTACAGATTGCAAATCATGTTAATATTGCATGAATTTCTGATGCATAGAAACATTAAATTAATTGAAAAGGGATACCTGTAGATATTTGCTCTCATAATTGATGTACAAGTTTGCAAATTGAACTTGAACTTGAAATATTTTATTCAAGAAAAGATCTCCACCTAGGCCCTGATGCAGAGAGAGACTTTTTCTGCGTTTCAACCAATCCGATCTGTGCATTTAGAACATTTGATCTGACTCACAATTGATTTATCTCTTTCTGCAACAGGGCCATTGTCAGGTTGGAAACATGTGGTAGCATTAGAATGTCATTTGTCTGTATTGCTATTGTATGAGGATTAGCAGGTCTATTTAACAGTGGT
This sequence comes from Echinarachnius parma, assembly GCA_037951105.1. NCBI lineage: Eukaryota > Metazoa > Echinodermata > Echinoidea > Clypeasteroida > Echinarachniidae > Echinarachnius > Echinarachnius parma. The sequence continues at coordinate 3,949 of JBAMJV010014432.1, forward strand.
GAGCCAGAGTGTGAATAGGCTCTAATCCTGACTTTGAAAAGGTCTTTTTCATACAATACACCCCTATAGAATTCTTGGACATGAGCGTAGGTCTAAAATAATTCAATTTTACATGAAATTTGCAAACTTAAAACAAGGCTGTAGAAAAAACAAGAAATAATACATCTCCAATTCTTTCATATGTTGTAGATATTATATCAAGCCAAGATTTAAGCCAAAAAAATTCTCAAAATTATTTGATCCACGAGGTAAAACGGAAGGTCGAAGCCTAAGGTCAAAGGTTATCGTATCCAAACTTGCTCATGCATGAAAACAAATGGCATAAATGGATTGCATATAACATCCCCAGTCAAATGACACCATTACAAAATAAATTGACCCAACGGTTAACGGACAATGGCGATTTGAAAAACTGTGCCCACGCCCATTTTTGACAAAACTACCCCAGAAGAATCGACCATAGCGCCAAAACCGTTGGGCGGATTGGGCTAAAACTTAAATATTTGCGCTTTGAAAGGTTGAAATATCATACATACCAAATATTAGCAAATTTGAAGGGGGTACGATGAAAATTTTCACTTTTTTTGGGTGATTTGACATGGAATGACCCAATACTAAAGATGTTACCTTTCTTTAATAAGAATATTATTTTTGGGTGGTGGTACCCTTTAAGAAGAGCTGCCAACTTTCACATGTCTAATCAGGGAGATTTCTATTAACAGCAAACAGGGAGATATGCACAACAATGGGAAAGAATCTTTGATCTTTCCTTCTAAAAAGGGAGATTTTCAATTTCATTGTCAGGATGTGGAAAGATCTGTAGTATAATGGGCTCGACACTAGCACTTGCCCTGTTGCCCGGGGCAAGTCAAAATTGATGTCGGGCAAGTAAAATTTCCTAAATGGTCTAGTTTGGTGGCCCGATTGGGCAACTCAATTTTTGCTCGACTAGGAGAGAATCATGTAATACTAATGCAACGCTCGAAATTGGCGTAGGCCCGATGGCCCGGGGCCAGTAAAAGTTGCGGTCGGGCCAGTAAAAACATGAAAATGCCAAAGTTTGGTGGCCCGATCGGGCCACCAAATGTTTAAACCATAAGAAGACAACATCAAGGAATATGAATCTCAAGTTTGACACCTCTTAAAAACACTTTAATTGTGATTTAAATATTTGCAAGAAATGAAAAGGACGGACATAAAAAGTCGCAAGCGCACTTGCGCTAGTTGAATTAATCCTTATTTATGCCTACAAATATGTGCCATTTCCTCATATGAACACTCTCCCTTGAATTATCTACTTCTTGCATGATAAATCATGGTAAAATTAAACAACTTCCAGAGGTGTGTAATGACTAAAAGTAAAAGCATATGCTTATGATGTTTTCTTAATTTCCCACACACCCCCTGGAAGCCTTTGCAACATGTAGAATATAAACATAGAACAACCAATCCACAGAGGGAGTATGTGTGCATACTAAGACCTATCAAAACACATGTCTAACTTTTCACATTCATTCATATTGCATCATCATCATCATCATCATCATCTAGACAGGAGTGTAGGGTAGCCCTGTAGATCTCCCGGTCATAAACACGTTGATAGCATTCCTTTTACTGACTGTGCACAGCATGCGCGCATGGATGTCAAACGATATCAAATCTTTTATTTAACCAAACAATATCCAGGCCATGTTTGAAAGTGACGGCGCTAGTAGCAGTGACTAATGACGCAGGAAGACTGTTCCATGAACTTATAACACGCTTGCTGAAAAAACTGCTTCTGAGGTTGAGTTTACAACGGGTAGTAAAAAACTTCAGAGGATGTCCACGAGTACGTAGATAATCAGATCTGACAAAGAAATGTTCTGGATCGATTCTATCAATACCGTGCAGGATTTTGTAGACTTGGATCATATCTCCCCTCTCCCTTCGGTAGTGAAGAGAGAAAAGCTCAAGTTTTATCAGTCTCTCTGGGTACGATAAGGAGCTCATTCCTGGAATCAGCCTTGTTGCTCTTCGCTGTACTGCTTCAATCTTTTTGTCGTCTGTAACAAATCTTGGGCTCCATGATACGCTGCAGTACTCTAGATGTGGGCGTACAAGTGCTTTGTAGAGAGGTATGAAGATGTCCGGGTCAATATTGACAAAAGCACGCTTGATAAGGCCTAGCATCTGGTTCGCTTTTTGTATTGCTGAGGAGATATGTTTGTGGACAGTGCAGTGTGCTTGCCTTTGCGATACCTTCCGCGATACCGTCAATAAAGGGGAATAATTTCATCTTTCGGATCATTATTCATATTTTTGAAGGTATTAGAAAGAATCATTTTTACAAGGTAGAGACTTGTGACTACTTGGAATTATTTTAGCTTGTAAAATAACAAAGATTTAAGTGATTTCATTTCCCGATTTGAAAAGTTATCTTAGGCCTATGCTCAGTCCCATGTGTGTTTTTTTGTGTTGGAGATTTTATGGACCATAAAATAACAAAATCGTACATGGAAAAGAGCTTAGTTTCATCAGTTGATGACTCTTAGATAAAACTGCTCGATTCTAGGTTTTGTTTTGTTTATTCAGTGATGGATTTCTTTAATGATGGTGGTAATTTTAACACATAACTTCCATAATTTACCAATTAATGACCAAGTAGTCATGACCATTGTTTTTCTTTGTTTGTAAATTTTATTTTCGGGCCACCAGAAAAAAAGATAATTTCGAGCATTGGAATACAGTAACAAATGAGGCTAAACATTGCCCAGTACCCTGAAACTATGAATATGGTTATTGTTTTAATTTTACTTTTGTTTTTCCTTATTTTTTTCGGGCCAGTAGATTTTGGTTTCGGGCCACCAAAATTGGAAAAATACTAATTTTACTGGCCCGACCGGGCCACCAGCAAAAAAAGTTAATTTCGAGGGTTGACTAATGTGTAGATCTCATCTAGAAGTAATGGGGCAAGCAAATTTTCTGTCTGGGCAAGTAAAAGTTGAAAAGTTATGAATCTGCTTGCCTGAACGGGCAAGTAGAAAAAAATGTTAGTGTGGAGGCTTGCCTAAACAACTACAAAACTCAATTTAATACAAAATCATTGCAATGAGATATTTTATATCAACAATCTTCTTTGCCCACAAATTACAATTCAGGCCTGTAGCCAGGGGAGTTGCGTTGGGTGCGTATAACATGCACCCCCCCCCCCCCCCCCCAAAAAAAATAAATAAATAAATAAAAAATACAAAAATCAGAAAGAGCCACTTTTTGCCGGTCTCGAGTCCACTTTTCACAGTTACCGGCTGACACGACTCTCAGCCTGTGGTCTCGGCCTCAACATTTTTTGGTAAGTGGTCTCGGTCCCGTTTTTGTAAATTAGGCAGCCGCACCTCCCCATGAAAAATCCTGGCTACGGGTCTGCAATTAAAACAGACGACTCAAATGAAAACTTACGTGAAATGTTGGGGCAAAGTTCCGCCCTTCTCTTTGGTTGCAGACCATGTCCTAACTCGATGGTGCATGACAGGATTGGCACATGATGAACGAAGCTTGTTTGAGTCTCTGTAGCTCAGTCCCGGAAAGTTTCTGTGATGTCTCCTAGCTGTGAGGCATGTGTTGACATCCAATGGCTGACGGTTTCCCTATTGATAAAACAAAGTCAAAAGTGCATTGTAAACATCAGGTATTCTACGAAAACAAGGGACAATGTTTCCTACATACTTTTTAAAAAATTTGTTTGCACTCTGCAGTCACAAAATGTTGGTTAATGCAGATATTTTCAAAATACTGTAACTGACCTTGATGATCGGATCGTTTGATCGGATCGGCAAAATTTTATCGATCTTCGATATCGGATCGATGATCGGGATCGGATGATCGGCTATTTAAAAAAAAAAAAAAAAAAAAAAAAAAAAATGCTTTAATTTGCATCACTTTGCAACAAAACTGGTTCGTTACTTACTGCACATTTTTGTTCTGGTCACTCGATAGTCCGCCGTAGTATTTTTTATAAACATTAAAGCCATTTGGACGATTTAAATCAATATTTTGGATGCGCCGAGGCTGCTTGCTCGGAGCTGTGCATCGCGCAGGGCTGGCGCTAGCGTGGCCAACCGGTAGAGATACGGCGGAGAAGACCGTCAGCGGATCGCGAGGCTATGCTTTCACGTGCTTTATAACGGCATCGCGGCGCAGCATGCACGCAGGTAGCACGCGACAGGATCTATCTCCGTCCATGTGACCTATTTTTGTTGATGTTGTTGTTATAATTATAGTTACTTAACTTTTGCATTTTGTTGTTTTTAGTTTGACATCGTTTTTTTATGCTGTTGCTGCATGATTTTCAGTCAGATTTTTGCGCATCGCTTGTTTATTTTATCCTGTTTCCTTAATTGAATTGCAGCTTGATTATTAATATTACTCAGTATAAAATAATAATTAAGAATAAGATATTTTGATTTCTTTGTTGCTGTTTTTCACGACTGATTTTCTAAAAAATAACTGGAGTTTATTTAACTTTTTTGTTATTCTTTGTTCTCCTTTAGAATCAGTTTAACTCGATCAACAAGTTGGGTACATGATGTATTATAAGCTACATGCAGTAAATAATTCTGAAAAAAAAACAACAATAGAAAACATAAAATTAAGGGGACATTTTTTAAATAAACAAAGTAATAGTAATACACAGGTGTACCCCCAATAATTTTCGTGCCCCCCCCCCCCCCCCAACCAGTCCGACCACCTTCGCCACTGGCTACATGTGTGTGTTTGTTTGTTTGTATTTGATTAGTGTGTATTGCTTTGTTATTTTGCAACTAGTACATAAGTTTGTTCGCTAATTACTTGTACCAATAGCCCCAATACCGATCCCCACGTCATTCAACAATCCGAAATGTTTTAAATGTACTAAAAATAATAGCCCCCGCCCCCAAACTTTCCGTCGTCCGGCGTATAGGCCTACTCAAGAAACAAAGTACCCTCCCCCAGTCTACTGAGAAGTGAGAAGGCTGCCACCCCCTTCCCGATACAAAACGAGTACCGGGTATTATATTTTGAAATATATAAATTATTGTTATGTACACAGAGTAAAATAATAATAACAATAATATCGATTTATATAGCGCCTAATATGATTGATAAATGACGGAAATGATGAACTGATGAGGATGACAATGAATGATCATTATGAAGATGGCGATGCCAATGATTATTATGATAAAAAAGAGGATGGTAATGATCCATGATGAAGATGAGGATGATGGTGCATGTTTGACTGGTGATGATTATAATAATTACTAACATCGAGACGGACAAAGTGCCATTATAATGGAGCTAGGGGCGAAGCAAGAACATTGTAAACTGCGTCGTGGCAACTCCCCGATAAAATGTAAGTAGTATATAATTTATTATTATTTTTAATTGCGTTACGTACAATTATTGCAATATATGGGGAGGTCCTCAATACAGTGTGACAAAAAAAATGAAGAAAGCGTTAGCCTAATGGCAGTGTGAACGAAATAATTACAGTTCCCCAATTTGCGTGCCCCCCCCCCCCCCTGAAAAAATACAAAATCACACGGTCGCACATAAACTAAATCATAATCAGGGGCCGCAGAATGTTTTGATTTTGGGGGTGGGGGCTGACCACATTTCAATTGTTATCATGATTATCTTATCATCACCATTATTTTCATTTTGACGTTTATATTATGATGTTGATCATCAAGTATACAATTTCACAAGCCATCATCCGTCGGAAATAATAAATATTTATATTTTGAACATCATCATGAGTACATAAAAATAAAAATCGCCCCGTCGCACATGGAAACTAAATCATAATCAGGGGCCGCATTGATATTGAGGGATGGGGGAGGGGGCTGACCACATTGTCCACATTTCAATTGTTATCATGATTATCTTATCATCGCCATTATTTTCAATTTGACGTTTATATTATGATGTTGATCATCAAGTATACAATTTCACAAGCCATCATCCATAGAAATAATAGAGTATTTATATTTTGAACATCATCATGAGTACATACAAATTAAAATTGCATGGTCGCACGGAAACTAAATCATAATCATGGGCCGCAGAATGTTTTCGGGGTGGGAGGAGGGGGCCGACCGCGAAAGACCGAAGAAGAGGCATGGAAAATTGTGGAAAATCTCACAATTCGCCGTAATTATAGAATGACATGTATAGCGACACACGCTATCGGTGAGTTAAAGTATTATATCAGCCCTAAATGTATTGATAGGGCTACAAATGTCGCTCAAAGTGTGAGAATGTGGTGTTTTATGTCCCAACAAAAATGTTATTCCGTAAGTAACTTTTACTGCGGACTTACGGTGTTCTTGCCTCTTAAGGCACCGCGTATCGGTCGCGTCTATCGCTAGAATGCCGACAGTGAAAATAAAAATAATAATGTCAAAAAGGCCATGAAAGCGATAGATTTGTCGATCTACATATTATCGTGATGTATCCGTTTACGTTCGAAGCTTGCCCCACGACGGTTATTGTACTTGCCACTCACAATTCTAGGGTAGCTAGCAATATAGCTGTTCCGCTATAAGGTGTACATCATTTTACAAAATGCAAGAGACATCTTTATGGAGCTGCCGCACACAAAGTTGTCATAATATTGTTCATATTCAAGAAAATATATTTAAGAAAACAGTTAATTGATTAATAGGAACCAATTTCAGTGTGTTAAAAGTGATTTAAGACGTGGAGTATGTAACTGCTTAAGCGCCAACCCATGGGCCATACAGTACGGATTCACTTGTAAACTAGCGCTGCCAAGACCCAAGTCTACATCCACTGTCTGACTACCGACGTCGACTACGAGTACGAGCTATGACTACCTACGACGTCTACGAGTACGAGTCGCGGCCGGCGCTAGATTAAAATTTCAACTGTACTGATGAGTTATGCACGTCTTATATCACTTTAATAACACACTTTGTTTCTGGCAATTTATTTTAGTTATGTCTCATGAAACTACATGCAAAATTGCATACCTGTACTGTCATGTGTAAAATACTTTGTATGTTACACATGACCCCACACACTTCGTGGTGCCTTTGTTCTATACCGCTAGCGTCCGGTCGTAACCATTAACAACTCATTGTCAACTGGGTCAAAGTGAATTCGCTCACACCCCTCGAACAATCAATAGCCCCGCCGAGCGAAAAAATAACGCACTACGTCAATGTGATTCTGTATGCTAAGCACAAACGGTATAAGTGGTGGTGCTGGTGCAAAATTGTAAGTTACAATACATTCATATGCGTTGAACTCAACACACACAAAAATTAGTAGGTGGGACTGAACTTACCGGATTTCTCGATTTCACTGTCTTTATCCTGTGTTTTGCACACTCACTGCCATTGTGCTTCCTTATTCTAGGATTACAGATTATGTCCACATGCTCTCCTCTCTCATCCATGGTGTTATATTAGCTGGGGACTCTCAAAGTACTGTAAAACTGAAATATGATCGACGGTGACGACTAGTAACAAGGGTAAAAGATGTCGTCAATATCCGGTCACTGGAACAATACTGCGCTGTGATTGGTCAAAACAGGCCAAGCCCCCAAATCGTGGATTTAGCGCCTTTTGGAACTAAACAGATTTGGATTTAGCGCCTTTTGGAACTAAACAAATTTTTCAAATATTTTTTTTTCATATTTCTAAAAATTATTTTCATAAAATGAATGGTGATTTAAATGCACATGTGCAATGGGTATGCACTCATACTGATAACTCCATTTTGGTAAAAAGTGGATTTAGCGCCTTTTGGAATTAAGCTCTTCATATATAGATGAGGGTTTAATTAACTTCGTTTGAGGTGTGCTTTTGAGAAATTACACTGCCCAACACATTTCGAAATGTGAGTTCCCGCAACCAAAATGAAACTTGCAATATGATAAACTGTAGGCAAAAAAGAGATTTACAGTCCTTTTCAAACTAGAAAACGGCTATTTTGAAGATTAATTATTGATAAATGTGTCTTTCCCCTCTTTGGCATTATGTCACTTGATTTTTTTCTTCCTCATTTTCGGAATTATTGGGGGGGGGGGCGAAATGATATGTTCGCCCCCCAATATTTTCATTGGGGGGGGGGGGGGGGGCGACCGCCCCCCTTGCCCCCCCAGGATCGACTCCCCTGATGTGCCATTTACGTGCAAACCACGCCGCACACGAATTCGAGCGGATAGCCAAGAAGGTATAATAAGTAAGCCCGGTGAAGTCGGGCGGAACAAGCTGTGACATTTTGAAATTTTGATCAAATTTCAGCGGCGCACATGTAACGTTCCTTATATTTTATCATTTTACGATTCAATGGTTTAGAATGAACCGTATCAATCCGATTTTATAATATTTAACCATTTGTACATAATAATAGTGTATGAACATTAGTACACGAATTACATTATTATTTGTATTATAACGCATTGCTTGGTCGACCCAAATAAAGGCATTTTGGTGGAAATGTTGGATATTAATTACAAAGGAAATCAGAGAGATAATTCACTTTTGTATAGTACAATTTATCCGTCTGACCTACACCCTCAAACACACACACACACACACACACACAAACACACACACAATCACAGACACACAAACGCACGCACATATTCATATGATTATCAACACACTCACCTCACTCAAACGTACGCAGACATTCAAACATGTAGTTGCAAGGATTTCATAATGTAAGGCAATAAAGCAAATGTTTATATTTTAATACATATTTTACAGCGCTCAAGCAAATGCTCCGCAGGGATTGGATAAGTTTGTTCAGCATCTGTACAGCTTTCAAGGTAGGTAATAGTGGAGTATCTTAGTGACAAGAATTGAAAGAATCGTGACTCGTTGGATAAACAAGAATTATTTGCAGTAAAGCTTTGTCTTTGTATGAGAATTCCGAAAAGTAGTTGCTCCAAAACAATGATAATGGAATGAAGTTCAAAATGACGGACATCTTGGACTTTGACTGCAGTCAGGTTAAAGGGATAGTTGAGTTCTGGTAAAGAGAGTACAGTTTTGGTCAATCTGAATTTTAGTAACCAAAACCTGCACCATTACATTACAAACTAATAGATATAACTCCACCATGCTCGAAAGGAATACAAAATTACAAACGACTAAGTAAAAAGCCTGTTATCATTCAAAAAGAGCTGTTCAAATTCAAGAGGGCGCTCTCTAAAAACTCATTGGTTTCAACCATTAAAAATAAAATATTGTGCATGTGATGGTTCGTAGAAATAGTACATGCAATTAGCTAGAGTGATAATCAACAACTATTTAAAAACTTCTTTTGAACATTTTTGAAAAGAGGATGGTTTAACGGTTGGTTTAAAATTATCTAATAAATGTGGGGCCCCACATTTATTAGAAATGGTTATGTTTATGGATATTTCAGCCGTTTCTGAACCGATTTTGATCAAATAAAGTTTATTCTGTCATTAAAATATTATGCTCTTTCAAATTTTACACTCAGTTTTTCATTATCTCCCCAAAAAATTATAATGTGTAGCGCCCTCTCTACCAAAACTCAACTATCCCTTTAACATACGGTTTGATCCTTATCAAACTTATGTATAATTGTATAATTCATTTCGAATGTTTTTGTAACAACCTGTATATTTCACGTTTATTTTATGTCTGTATACTGTATACAAGGACCCCATGGGAGACCAACTTATTGTTGAATGAGCCACCCTGGTAAAATATATTAAAATAAACACAACAACATGACTTTTGTGACTTTTGAAAAGTGACAATTTTGCCTTTAATGTGTGCTCACTCATGCATGACTCAGTAGATCAATCTCATTTTCACAAAGAAGTTAATCAATAAGTGTACAAACGATTTCGCTCAAAACCTTTTCCTTAAAAAGTTACGTTATTTTGATTAGGGGGGCACTTTTTCTGTGCCCCCCCCCCCCCCCCACCCCAAGGTGCGCCTCCCCCCCCCCCCCCCCCCCCACACTGAAAATTCATGCTTGATTAAAAAAAAAAAAGACGAATTAATAAACAATGCCGTTAGAACAGTATAATACAAAGAAAGAGGGTTCGAACCACATCTCTGGTTCGAAGATGCGCCATCATGATCTAGATTAGATAGCGATCTCGCAATAGTTTACACACTTTACTTCACAACGTCCGTTACCGTAAAGTCAATTAAGTTAATGTACCGTTAATTACTATACCAGTAGTTAAGAAACGTGTGCGCGTGCATATGCTAACCGATCTACCCAGGTGTATAAATGGGGACCGGTAGAAATTCATTTGTCGGTCTAGTTGGGTAATTATAAACCGATTGATTTAAAAAAAATCAAAAGCTGAGGGCAACGCATTACTATCACATTCATACATGAATTGACCTGATTGATATAAGTACAGGTCTTTTTTAATTTATTATAAAAAAATAAAGGGTGTGGGAGCGTGCAGTGGAATTACAAATAATCCTTTGTAATAATATAGGTTTTCCCGGTTAATTTCGCTATTTTCTCATGCAATTTCATATCAGCAACATTCAATTTCACCTAATCCGCGCTTGGATCGACATATCGTCATTCAAACTCGTTTTTAGTCATTCATATTAAGTAACGGAGCAACCAATTTCACACTTGCGTCATTCCAATGTAAGCGATGGGCGCTCATTTTCGTTAATGGTCATTCAAATTCATCTCTAGCAGTCTCCGGTCTCACTTCGGTCATTCAAATTCGCGCATGGGCAAACAAGTTCATTATAATTTCATTAAAATTAAACATGTACAGTGGAAATGTTAGGACATGTAACATCATGGTATATTTCGTGCATGGGCAATCAAAAAACAAAAGATGATTTAAATAAAGATACAGATTATGAAAAAAGGTGATGATAAAATAAAGATCAGATGATGACAAATAAGAAAATGTGATGAAAATAAAGATAAAAATGGTGAACTAAATATCGCATGATGATAAAGTAAAGACAATGATTAACGAATAGAGGTAAAACCAAAAGAAAGCACAATGTGAAATGAATAAAAAGTTATTTAAAATTGACAAACAAGCCTAAACAAAATGTGACTGATGAATATCGAAAAGTGAATAATAAATGTTGAAAAGTATGTCTGAAAAGGGAAATATATATAACCGATGGAATGGTCGAGACTATGTAAGGAAAAGAACGGTGATGATGATTATAAAAGAGAAATCAAAGTCGTCGTATGTGTGTGTTTGTATGTGTGTGCGTATTTAAATGGTATACATGCATGTAAATATACTTATGTGTGAGTACCTATGGATTTTGTTTGTGTAACTTAAATTGAATGAACATGTCTGGAAATTGGTCACCCATAAACAAGCGATTGTCAAGCTTGCCGTATTAAATTGAATGCCTTTGTTGAAAATAGCGCCCAATGGTGAAATCGAATGCCCATTTGCGAATTTGAAGTTCGCGATTTGACATTTGAGTGCCCATATACGAATATGGATGCTCGGAGTATGAATTTGAATGACCAAAGCGACTCATCCAAGGCAACTGCACGAAATTGAATGCACATAAACGAATTTGGGCGCGTAAGGTAGGAAATTGGCCGGGAAATCCTATAATAACCTAAACCGATTGATGTGTGTTCCCGCAAGCAAGAAGACCATACTTTAATTACGGCAATATTAGAGGTGAGTATAACATAAACAAAGAATACATTGGGAGACAAGTTTTTAACCGATGTATAACTACAATATTACGCGAAATAGTTTAACAAATGCTATCAATATGACATTTTCATGAAAAATTATTATCAACAATTATTCCCCAAAATGTAATAAAAGGCACATTTTCAAATGCAGTATTATCAACAACAATATTTAAGGGCAAAGAATTTATTGATTTAGTTTTCTGAAAATGTTAAGATGATTCATTTTATTAGCTCTTATCCACTGAGAAATCTTTAATAACTCAATAAAAATAGTTTATACTAGTATGTGGATTACTGTGAGAAAAAAAACAACATTTGTCTCATTAGCAAATAGTATAAATGACAATATATTAGATTATATACAAAAATCATTTATTTAAATAATAAATAAAAGTGGACCCAATAAGCTTCCTTTGGGAACGCCGCAAGTAACTAAACGAAATTTAGAATTAACATTATTTAAAGAAACATACTGCTTTCTATTGGAAAGGTAGCTCCGGAACCACTCCAATGCATTCCCACGTATACCATACTGGGAGAGTTAATGGAGTAAATTATGGTGGTTGATCGTGTCGAAGGCCTTGGAGAAGTCAAGGAAAAATCCTACCGTGTGTAATGATGTATCAATAGCATGTGCCACCTTGTCTACAAAAAAAAAACAATAAAGCATGAATTGTGCTATGTTTTTCCCTTAAACCAATTTGAAAGTTAGAAAAAAATACCATTATTCTTGAGAAAAGAAACAGCACGAGTATTTATATTTTGTGTCCAAAACCTTAGAAAGTGTGGACAACTAAGAGATTGGACAGTAATTACAAACATTTTGTCTCCTTTCTTAAAAAGGGGGACAACCTTAGCAATTTTCGTAATATCCGGGACTTGACCATTCAATAAAGATAATACAAAATATAAGCGAGGGGAACAACTATAGAAGAAATAATACCTTCTAATATAAATGATTAACACCATCAGTGGCGTAGCGTGATCGGACTGATTGGGGGGGGGGGGGGGGGGCACGCAAAATTATTGGGGGCACATCTTATGTATTTCTTTGTTTTTTTCAAAAAATGTCCCCTTATGTTTTCTATTGTTTTTTCCAAATTATTTGGGGGGCACGTGCCCCCCCCCCCCCCGTGCCCTCCCCCCCCCCCCCCGTCACTACGCCACTGAACACCATCGTAGCCTAAACTCATTTTTATGAATAGGAACAACACAAAATCGAATCAGGATTGGGAGTACTTAAAAAATCAACAAAGTGTTTGAGCAAGATTTCCTCCAATTGAAGAAAAATATGCATTAAAAATATTACTTATATTACCAGGATCATCAATAATTACATTATCCTGTCGAAATTTAGTTATGTTAGATTTATTTTTATTAAAAGTCATTGCTTGTTTAATAATCTTCCAAGTGTTCTGCATATATTTTTTAGATAATTCTAATTGATTAACAAAATACTTTTTTTCCCAAAAGTATAATTTGAATCACTGTAGCTTTGTACAAGTATATTTTAATTTAAGTTTATCAGTACCTTTTAATTTATACTTATGATATAAATTATGTTTCTATATATCGATCGTAATAAGAAATTCTTGATAGTCTTGGGGACGTTTTATAATAATTTATCTCTTTGTTGGGGATATCAATATCGAATTGACAATCAAAAATAATTAAAATATATATCATACGAATAATTTACATCATCATTATTATACACAGCAGACCAATTAGTGTTATCCAGACTATCGCCAAGACGTGCTACATTATCATGCGTTGCTTTACAAATTAAACGGGGAGGATCACAATATTTAGCCACTGGAGCTATATTATATAGAGTTATATTAGGATAATGATCAGTATTACTAATCAGACAGAACAATATAAGAATTTTGGTGAGGAATACGTGCGGCGGCGGCGGAGGATCTCCGGTGGCCTCAAGATTGCTTTAAGGCGTATTGCTACCTTTCACAGGCCGCATGGGTCGCCGTGGGATTATAGCTCGGAGTTATAACTTTTTTTTTATTTCTATAGGTTCACCGTAGCAATTAGACACGCCGTAGCCATGCCTTAGAACGGTTCCACGGCAACCATACGTCGGGCGTATGGTCGCCTTGTGTTTGCCGTGCGGCTGCCTTATGTCCTTTGAATTACAATTAACTTTTGCGACCCCCCTCCCCCCCAACAAAAAAATAATACAAAAAAATAAGAAGAATAAGAATAAAAGAACACAACATTTTAAAAAGGTTGCGGCGGCCTCAGGAAGCCCTTTGGCAGCACGGCTGCCGTACGCACGCCAGACGCAATCCGTACGGCTTCCGTGGCAGTCTGCGCCGTGTGTGGAACAGGTATATATACATTGCGGCTACCTTGCGTCTGTTTCGTATTTTGTCAAAAGCCTACGGCCACCGCAGGGACGCCATAAGGCGACCGTGCATCACTTCAAAGGCAATATGGGAGCACCAGGTTGTCTCCACAAATTCAAAATACAATGTTGATTTTATCCTAAATGTTCGCGTGATGTATTCGATTTCGTATGCTCTTGACTACTGTCTAAAGCGTAAACAGACGCTTTCAGATTCAACTTTAAATATCCCCATAATAAGGAGGATCTTTGACAAACCAAAACCCAATCTATTATCCTGTTATCATAAGGCAAGCAAAATTAATAATTACAAGAGACGTGTGAAAGCTCCCATTGATTTTAGTTGATTCTAATAATGTTTATTGATTACCTTAATTTATTATTGCTAATTTTGATATAAGCACGTGTTATCGTTTAATATGTTTTTGTGTTCAATTCCAGGTCGTTACCCGATAGCTGTTATCACCAAGGTGGACAAGGTACATCAGGGGCAACTGGATCTCGTTGTGGGAAGCCTGGGTACGATGGGATTTAACAAAAAGGAAATCATCTATGTTGCAAATGTCACCCAAGATGGGACGATCCCGCAAAGTTACACACAAGTCTCAATTCTTCACCTATTTCAAGCATGCATGATCGCAGGTAGAGAAATAATCAAGTACCGAAACATAGGTACATCATCCGACTAGAGTTCGATAGTGTTTTCGAATTATGTTAAAGGAGTAGTCACAGTTTTGGTATAGAGGGCGCTGCACGAAATAATTTTTGGTGAGATAATGAAATACTGAGTGTACATTTTGAAAGAGCATACAATTTCAATGACAGAATAAACTGTATTTAATCAAAATCGGTTCAGAAACGGCTGGAATATCAATAAATATATTCGATCGGAATAAATCTGGGGCCTAGATTTATTCGATGATTTTAAAAATGCTTACACTTTTGTGTTTTAATGACGTTTTTTTAATTATAACAGGTTTCTTACTTAGTCGTTTGTTATTTTCAATACCTTTCGAACATGGTGGAGTTATAACTATTAGTTCGTAATGTTATTGTGCAGGTTTTAGTTACTTAAGCTCAGCCTTACCAAAACTGTACTACCCATTAACACTGTGTACCACATAATTCAAATCAGTCTCATTCAGCAACTATATCCCTGGCAAGCTAGCATTTAATTGTATACGATTATCCGAAAGTGATATTTGAGACTTCACTTATAAACCAATATCAGTTTAAGATTAGGATTCCTTTGAATGATGTGTGATAGTTTCATTAAAAAGAACACTGATAACTTAGAGGCAAAACATCGATATTGAAATCATATTTAATTTCACCTACTGCCTATTGGCTATAAATGTTGTTTTCTTTCTTTTTTATATTTACATTTTGCTCTGAGTTTGATTACTTGTTATATTGTGTTAACAGTATAATTATTGTATTTTTGATGCAATCCAGGGATCATTTACACAAGCCTTCGTGTGCGTTGTATGATTCCCTTTTTTTTTTCGTTTATTCATATAATTGTAATCATGCATTTGATGTTTATTTTTACAAGTGGAAATAAAATGAAATTGTACTACATTCGGAAAGCGAACCGGTGCGCTGTTCAATTCAACATTAATTATATTTATGCTTTTACCATCAGTCACATAACAAGG
>JBAMJV010014433.1:0-16557 GCA_037951105.1 Echinarachnius parma
GCCAACATTTGGAATTTTAAATTAGTAACATTTAAGCAAAACTGAATATCATGTGCGCGAAGCACACATCACGAGCGCGAAATCCCTTTATCCGGGGTCCAGGGCTCGCTTTATGGCTCTGGAGCGTGAAGCGCGGAGTACATTGCGGCCGGCGTCCATGGCCCTATTTTTCATCATTTTTGCACAATTACTAGGTATGATTTGGTCAGATTTACGTTTAAACGTTGTCTCTATACGTTCAATAACGTGAAAACGAAAAAAAAAAAAAAAAAAAAAAAAAAAATTCGTAACAATTACGAATTTTCGTAACAGTTGGCAGCTATGCATAGCCAGTCATGTTGGGAGTGACCCCCCCCCCCCCCCTTGCCCCTTGAATGCTCAATTTATAGCAAGAAATGCAACAACCTGGTACATACCCGAGGAAGATTTATCAACTAAGGAAAATCTCGACAGGAACCAATACTTGTATGAAATGAATAGAGCAAATAATGTACATGTACATACTGTTACAACACATGTGTATGTATAGGAATAACAAGCTAAACAACCATACTATACAGAGTCATACAAGCTGTTTGGGGAATTACAAAACCTAAATCCAGACAATAAAATTTTTAAAACTGAGGGGGGAAAATATGGTGAATAAGCAACTTTTAGCCGTCATTCCCTTCATTATCCTATCAATATAAGCTGAATTATTCGAATTTAATGAGGAGTTAAAGTAAAGATTTAATGGACAGTTAACCCTAATCCCATTAGGGGGGGAGGGGGGGGGCCTTTTTGGCCCCCCTCTGTCGTTTTTTTCGACGTGCATCTAGACTAACGATTGGAATTTCACGTTCAAACTTCATGACTTTTTTCTCTCAAGTCTCCCGCATGTTTTGATATATAATTCACCCCGGTCGGACGTGTAGAACTGATTTTAGAGGTGGATAATTGCTCAGCCGTCACTAAAAATGCAATTTTTGTACAGGTTTCTATGTAATTCATATATCCGATGCCATGTAAACTCCAAATCTGTTATAATTGTTACATTGAATCATAATTTTGATTATTGCTTTGTTATTAGTTTAATTCATACACTTCAGAGATAAATTCTACTTAAAAAACAAAACAAAAAAAACAAAAAAACAATAAAATACATAAGAATAAAAACAATGAAATACAAAAGAAATAAGGAAATATCCTTATTTCTCGAGCTTTTCTAAAAACATGAAGATTTGAAACTTCATATTTATCATTGAGATACTCAAAAGAAATTTGTTACAGAAAACCTGAAGAAATCCTGTAATTTCTCTTGATTTTAGATGAAAATCCAAATTTCCCCCAAATTCATCAACAAGAGCCCCAGGGGGGCACGACGCTCACCTGAGGTCAATCAATTCACATCTGGCGCATGTTCTCTCTGGCACCCTCAGAAGATATGAAATCAGTTGAAATCATGCCAAAATCTATAATGTGATGTACTATTTAATCAATAACTTTTGATCCCCTGTACCTAACATTATGATTTACCATAATGTTTGGGTGAATCATAAAAAAAGACAGACACACATATAAGACAAAGCTTAACACATTTCACACATTTCACCAGCCACTGACCACTTCAGCATATTAACCCCACTCACATAGGGA
This sequence comes from Echinarachnius parma, assembly GCA_037951105.1. Classification (NCBI taxonomy): domain Eukaryota; kingdom Metazoa; phylum Echinodermata; class Echinoidea; order Clypeasteroida; family Echinarachniidae; genus Echinarachnius; species Echinarachnius parma. The sequence goes on from JBAMJV010014433.1 coordinate 1,636, forward strand.
CCCTATGGGGCCATTCTGCGATGGCCTGTCATACTTCTGGATCTTGAGAAGAAGATATTTAAAATTAACATATTTTTTACACTTGGTGCCCTCCCCCAGGGCCCCCCTGAGGGCCACGCCCACCATTTTAGCAACTTCGATTCCTCTACCCCTAAGGATGATTCCTGCCATGTTTGGTTGGAATCTAATCATTGGTTCTGGAGAAGAAGATGAAAATGTATACTTCCTATGGTAGGGCCCCAAAAAAAACTGTTACGCCCACAGGGCCCTTGTGGGGCCACCCACAAAAATCTTGTGAACAACTTTCATTCTTCATCAATAGAGGCATCTACATATGAAATATCAGGTCTGTCATACTTCTGGATCTTGAGAAGAAGATGTTTAAAATTTACATATTTTTTACACTTGGTGCCCTCCTCCAGGGCCCCCCTGGGGGCCACGCCCACCATTTTAGCAACTTTGGTTCCTCTACCCCTAAAGATGATTCCTGCCATGTTTGGTTGGAATCTAATCATTGATTCTGGAGAAGAAGATGAAAATGTATATTTCCTATGGTAGGGCCCCCAAAAAAACTGTTACGCCCACAGGGCCCTTATGGGACCACCCACAAAAATCTTGTGAACAACTTTCATTCTTCATCAATAGAGGCATCTAAATATGAAATATCAGGTCTGTCATACTTCTGGATCTTGAGAAGAAGATGTTTAAAATTTACATATTTTTTACATTTGGTGCCCTCCCCCAGGGCCCCCCTGGGGGCCACGCCCACCATTTTAGCAACTTTGGTTCCTCTACCCCTAAATATGATTCCTGCCAAGTTTGGTTGGAATCCGATCATTGGTTCTGGAGAAGAAGATGAAAATGTAAAAAGTTTACGGACGACGGACGACGCACGACGGACGACGGACGACGGACGACGGACGAAAAGCGATCACAATAGCTCACTTGAGCCTTTGGCTCAGGTGAGCTAAAAATGTGCATATTCAAAATTTTAATTAATTATTAAAAAAAAAAATAATGCTCAATTTTGTTAATTTTTTTTAAATTCTTATTCTACTCGACTTGTTTTACGTATGTGCCAATTTTCAAGTCAATCGGTCCATTCGTTGCCGAGATTTGAGGGGGGGGCCAAAAAGGCCCTCCCCCCTAATGGACTCGAGTGATCAAAATAACCCAATGGGATTAGGGTTAATATAAATTGGTAAAACAAACCTGCTAACTGCTCTGGCCTGTATGGGTTGATAGCAAGGCACTTGCATTCACTGCTCTTCCCTGTGTAGTAGTTGAGGTTGATTAGCACATTATTGCAACTCTCGTTACACAGGTGAGGCGACCGCAGGTCAAATTGCCTGATGGGTAAGAGATATCAAAACTAGTTAATCAATGAATTATTATTCTGTAGATCAACCATCAATTTAATCAATCAATCGGTCCGTCCATCCGTATGCCGTCCATCCATCCCTCCCCTTATCCATCCATCCATATTTCGACCGACCGACCGACCGACCGACCGACCGACCGACCGACCGACCGACCGACCGACCGACCGACCGACCGACCGACCGACCGACCGACCGACCGACCGACCGACCGACCGACCGACCGATCCGACCGACCGACCGACCGACCGACCGACCGACCGACCGACCGACCGACCGACCGACCGACCGACCGACCGACCGACCGACCGACCGACCTACCAACCAACCAACCAACCAACCAACCAACCAACCAACCAACCAACCAACCAACCAAACCAACCAACCAACCAACCAACCAACCAACCAACCAACCAACCAACCAACCAACCAACCAACCAACCAACCAACCAACCAACCAACCAACCAACCAACCAACCAACCAACCAACCAACCAACCAACCAACCAACCAACCAACCAACCAACCAACCAACCAACCAACCAACCAAGATAACAAGCAAGTAACCAATCAATTAATCAAACAGGAAGTTAATTTTTTATGCACACAAAAATAATTCCCATACACATGAAATGTTTAGTACTAGTACCTTATTGTGCCATCTTCCCCCGCACTCCAGAACATATACGGTAGATTAGGCACCACAGCTAACCGTTTGACCCGCCCTGCATGGCAGCTGAATGCATGTGTTGTCTCATTCCGCGGCACACTGTGGACTCGCACCTTACAATCCGCCGCACCAGTCACTATCGTCTCGTCTTGTGAATTAGGGAGAAACTGGTAATTGGAAGAGACAACATGGAAATGTTAATCAAACTTGATAGTGATTTTGAGACTTGTGCAAATTGTCTCAAACCCTTACTTCACGTAAAAAAAGGGAGCAGTTGAATTTCAATGTGAAATTTTGGCTCAAACAGCCATGGACATTTGAATGAAAATTCAAATATAGAAATAATTTTTTTTTATAAAATCAATTATTTGTGAAGCATAATTCTAAAATGTTGTAGCAATTTCAGAGCAGTGTTAAATACTCTATTATCCTTTTTACAAGTGGAAATAGTGTTGACAAAATATTGATGGTAGTAATGATGATAATGTTGAAGGATGATGATGATGATGCTGATGATGATCACAAGGATAATAATGGTGAGATTTTTAAAATGATGGTGACAATGACCATGGTGATACCAATGACAATGATGATGATGATGATGATGATGATGATGATGATGATGATGATGATGATGATGATGATGATGGTGATGATGACGATGATGGAGGAGGAGGAGGAGAAGAGGAAGAGGAGGAGGAGGAGGAGGAGGAGAAGAAGAAGAAGACAATTTCTGCTCTGCGTGCATCACTCACTTTTAAAGAGAAGATATTTCCAAGGTGGCCTGTTCTAATAGTGGTCAGCTTTTTCCGCCGATGCGGATCCCATATCACCGCAGTCAGGTCGTCTGACCCACTCCCCAGCAATCTGAAAAGAAACCCACACAAGAGGAAATTTTATTATAATCCAGTTCAGGACTGGTCCCAAAAAATACTACGGCTGGGATCAATGGAGAGCTCATATGATATAAAAATCAAACAATCTTGAAAAGGTTCATTCATTGATAAATAATTATTAAAATAAGCAGTAAAACTAGGGATAACTTAGTGGGTACCTACATGTAAGTCTTAACCAGCTAACCCTAGTTTGGGACTAGGAAACTATTTGTTGCTCACTAGAGCGTATCAGTTGAAATAGACTTAGAAAGGAATGAAGCTAGCAGGGTATTAGCTCTATGGGGACTGTGAAATCTAGTAGCGAACCGGTTCAAGAATGCAAACAACAGTTACTGGATGATGTTTACTTACGATCCCGTTTCATTCCACTCCAGACAGTTTACACATCCATTATGTCCCTGCAAAGAAAGTAACAACAGAAAAAAGTTAAACATGCACACATTTGGCTGCTAAATTCATCTATTGGATGTTTCCCATGTTAGAAAATAATGGTTAACAGTTTCTACATGTATGTGACCCTGTCCATTCGGGCAAGACAAAGCTCATTTTTGGTGCCAGTGGGACAGTTCTAGTTTTGACCTTTGATGACATCCAATACAAATTCTAAGCGGTATAAAATGTATAAAGCCCATCAGTGCCTTACGACAGATTAACATTACCGTATTCGCTGGTGTATTAACCGCACCTTTTTTCAAAAAAAAAAAAAAAAAAAGGGGTGTGGTTAATACACGATCGTATTAACCGCACTTTTTTTTATTTTTTATTTTTTTGTTTTTTTTTTAGGGGGTGCGGTTAATACATCGGAGCGGTTAATACACCGACAAATACGGTAATCAGTACATCTCATTAGATCTGCTAGCAAAATTAGCACTCAAAGGCTCTGGATTAGGATTTGGATTAGGTTAGGATTAGGATGAGAGATAAGGATTAGGGTGGGGGTCAAGTTTGGGGCAGTGGACATTTCAGTCAGGCTGGGGAAGTATCAGGCATCATGTACAAGCCCAAATGAGATGCAGACCAAACTGAGTAAGACTGCAGCATGAAAATGAAACAAAGAAATGATCAAGTGAGGCTATCTCAGTTTAGTGGCATAGCATGGTAGGTCTAATTGGGGGCAGACGACCAAATTATTTTTTGCTAACTAAGTTGAATCTAAATTTTTTCAAGGATCTTCCCAATTGCTTTTGCCAAATTATTGATCCCCTGTGTCCCCTCCCTCCCCCCCTCCGTAGCTGCACCAACAGCTAAGTTTTTACCTCCAATTCGTGGTCCAGTCCTAGTCGATTGATCAGAGCCTCATCCACATGATGCTGCTGCTGGAACCGCCGACATGAAATGTCCTGTAGAAAACATGACATAATTTGGAACAGACAAGAAAATGAAACAAACTTCTTTCTCAGGAATTACACTTGAAATGCTACACTTCCTCCAACAAAATGTACGGTTTGCATGTTCTTGTTTTGCTTTTATTCCACACTTAAAATTGTGTTATATGCTCACAACTTGGCATCTAGTTTCAGGCTGGTAAAACAATATCATCTCCATTTTCAAGGCCCAACAAAATTTCATTTCATTTGTAGTGTAAACTGTCTACACCTATAACAAATTTATATTTGTTTACTGACTCGGGCTGGAGTATATACATGTAATTACGGCCGCTCCAGTGAAAGCACATTTCAGTGCATGGCCTATGTGAAGGTCTGAAAAACAGAATTAGGCAAATTTTAAAATGTCTCATTCATGCCCATACTTAATTTTCTGCTATGAATGGGTCAAAAACTAAAACTAAATATGTGAAACAAAGCTTGATGCACTTTACATTTATTTGTCGCCTTCGCAGATGGTGCAAGGTTGTAGTTCGTCTGGAATCCATCGTCCTGTATTGTGTCGTGGATTGCGGTCATGTGATCAACGACGCAACTTGAACACAGCAGAGTTCATACTAGTAGTAGTACTACAGTACAGCACTGGTCAAACATCAATTAATGATTCCTGCATGGAAAAAAAGGCAACAAGAGAGAATATTAATTACTATCGTAAACTGAGAACACAGCTGAGTTCATACTACAGACTTACAGTACAACACTGGTCACATATCATTTATCCTGCATGGAAAAAAAGGCAATAGAGAAAATCGATTACTGATTACCGACATATTATAAACAGAGCCCTCTCCATCGCTGCAAGTCAAGTCGAGGGCTTCTTCTTTTTCTGTATAGTGACCACAATTAACTTGCTGAATATTCTGTCAGTTTTATTTTATTTCGCTGTAAATAATGTGCACATCGTGCAGCCTGCAGGAATGTTAACCCACCCAAATTACATGAAAACAAACAAAAAATATCACTAGTATTAGTTGATGGGGCTACAATCGCTCAGATGTTGAAGCCTGGAACATCCAGGGCCCGTATTCCATAAACACATATAAGCAAGAAATCTTAGAATTTTTGCTTATTATAAGCAAAAATGCTTAGATCTAAGCATTTTTGCTTAAATTCCCCCGTAAGCAAATTTGCTTACATTTCAGACGCACTTTTCGGTAAGCAAATTTGCTAAGAGTTTTTGCTTATTATAAGCAAATTTGCTTAAGCAAATTTGCTTAAACGAGCTTTGGTATTCCATAAACATATCAGCGTAAGATTTTTGTCTTAAATTTAAGCCACCTCATAGGTGGCTTAAATATAAGAAAAAAATCTTATATGCCTGTAATCTTGAAGTTTGGGCATCCGCTCGAGGCTTGGCTGTGTTATGTACCTACGTTAGGATAATCTGATAATGCAGTAATATCGATATCATTCGCACACCGTCTGATTTGAAGATGAACCTAATTAATTATTTGAAGTATGCATACGAATTACAAGGGACGCTTCAAACAAAAGGTAAGTAATCATTGAACTAATAATATTGCAAAAAAGGGCATTTAGGCACAACATTCACCCCTAAAAGGCGACCTACTTCCTTACTGCGCGCAGTACGCGCGCGCTGCAATTAAGCGTATGCGCGATCTTTTCTATTATTTTTCGGAATGCAACCCTATTATATTGAAGTCATTACGTGAAATTATAAAAGGGAAAAAGGAAAATTATTTGCACCAAGATGAATCAAGCTCGTGGATATCTTGTTTTGAGGAATTTGCATTTCTTTTTGAGACCATCTTCTACATTTTTGTCGGAAATATCACATATTGATTTTAAAAGCCGAGTATGAGAATCACTCATGATCTTAAACTTAGCACGACAATACCCAATAGTAAGTATCGTTTATTTATAACATATGATGACGGAAAGGGGATCAACGAATAGAATAAAGAGAGGCTTGCGTATGCATGATGGACCCTGCTCAGTAATTGACTTTGCACGTAATCGACAGAAAACGTTGTAACTCTTCCGATCCCCTTTTTGGACCACGAATGTTTAGACAGACATACTATAATCACAGCTTCCAATTTAATTATCAATGTATTACCTTCATTTAGTATTTTTTAACTTTATCTGTTAAAGATGGGGATGAGTTTCTCTTTTCTCCCTCTACTGAACATTACAACTGTGGTCTAGCTTCTGTATATTTTGTCCTATCCGCAGTTCAGTGCAGTCCCCATTCACTTACATACAAAAAAAATTTGTGCTGCAAAAAAAATTTGTGCTGCGATAAATCCTTAAACACGCAATCTCCATAGAAATTCCATCGCCTAAAGGGAAAAGTTTTGTCGTCGAGAGGCGAGTGGCGACCACATTTGTGACGTCAGCAAAAGTAAGCATTTTTGCTTATTTTGTAAGCAAAAAAAAAGAAAGACGAAATAGTTTATAGAATACGGAAAATTACATTTTCTTACGTAAGCACAAATGCTAAGAACATTTACTTATTATAAGCAAATGTTCTTAAAAGTTTATGGAATACGGTTTACAGCACTAGCTTACGTAAGCAAGTTTTCTTAGTCAATTTGCTTATTGTAAGCAAGTTTTCTTACAAGTTTATGGAATACGGGCCCAGGACTTTCGAGGAATATGCACTCCAGATCTTCATCCCATACATTGTGTGGCACTTTCAACATGCTCGTCGCCTTGATCTTGTGTGGGACAGCTACAGAGCCGATTCACTGAAATCCTCGACCCGGGAAAAACGTGGAAAAGGTGTGCGACGTCGAGTTGTTGGGTCAACCACAATTCCAGGAAACTGGCAGAGCTTTTTGCGTGTGGACGACAACAAAGTTGAACTATTCCGATTCCTCTCCAACTTGCTTGTGCAGTCCTTTCACGAAGAGAGCAAAGAACTTTTCGTCACTGATGGAGAAGAGGTGCTGAGTGTCTCACAACAGAATGACATCAACATGCTTGCCCCTTGTAGTCACGAAGAGGCCGATACTTGTATGATGGTACATGTGGCTCATGCTGCCCAACATGGTCATCACAAGTTACTTATTCGGACTGTGGATGGTAGCTCAAAGCTTGCTAGATGGGGATGAACTTTGGATAGTCTTTGGTACAGGAAATGACCTCCGCTATCTGCCAGCCCATGAAATGTCTGCATCACTGGGACCGGAGAAGGCACATGCTCTGCCTATCTTCCATGCCTTAACAGGTTGTGATACCGTATCAGCTTTTGTTGGGCATGGAAAGAAGTCTGCATAGGCAACCTGGAATGCTCTGCCAGAGCTCACTGATGCCCTTATTACCCTGGCAGATAGCCCTGCAAGTATCACTGCATCATCTTTCTCTGTGGTTGAGAGGTTTGTGCTCTACGACAGGACAAGTACTGCCACAGATGTCAACAGAGCGCGAAGGAAGCTTTTCCCGAAGAAGAGCTCAGTTCAATGAATCCCACCCAAACAAGCAGCATTAGAGCAGCATGTGCGACGTGCAGTCTTCCAAGGTGGCCACATTTGGGGACAAGCCATGAATCCACGACCTGACTTGCCATAACCATCTGACTGGGGCTGGATTATGACGGACAATGGATCCTTCGAACCCCTCTGGACCAAGCTCCCCGAGGCAGCAAAATCCTGCAAGGAACTGGTATCTTGTGGATGCAAGAAAGCGAATCTGCCCTGCACTGGACTGTGCTTCTGTGAAGGTGACTGTTGATTGAATCATGTGGCAACGAGAGGAAATCAAATAGTAAGTGATGAATAAGTTGAATAAGTCGCAGGGCAAATATTGATCAGTCGAGTTCGTGCAGTTGTACCCCTATGATACTGATAATGAATGGCGGCCATTTTGTGATATGGCGTTATAATATTTATTGATGTGTACAGAATGACACATTATATCCCAACCAATTTCCAATCATTCTTAGCAAGCCAAATACGGAATACATTTAATAAATACGCATGTATCTACACAAACTCTTATGTATTGTTAATCATACTGGGCGCCATTTTTAAATTCAAAATGGCCACCGTGTGTATTGTTTTTTTACAAATTAACATTTTTCTTTATAGGGCAATTCCAAGCAAACATTGACATAAGCACCCATTTTTCAAATTCGTCGAATCATAACATATTTGGTATCAAATTAAAGCTTAAAGATCAAACTATTCAGAAATGCATTTTGTTTTTAAAAAAATTTGCCGTAAACTATTATTTCATAGGAATTAATTAGCATAAATTAATTTTCAATTATTTTCACAAAATATACTTGTAAATATTAAGCTTAAAAGAGCTGCAAAAATAGGTTTTTATAACATTTTCTTTCAGTGTTAGTAAGAACATTACTTCAATTTATCAGATAAATATTTATTTCGGCATTTTCGCTCTTTGTTCTGATTCAGTGACTGTTTCATTTATAGTCATCTACAGTATATGTCACGCTGTTACCCTAAAAACAGGTATTTTTAATACATGTATTTCTGGAAAAATATGAATGGGAATGAAATTATTTTTTGTTTCTTCTTCATTCACCCATAGAGCTATATTATGGATGCTAAATAGCAGCATTATCTTTTACCACTAATAAATCTAAGCAATATCAATTTGGTCACGCTGTTACTTTTTGGGTAACAGCGTGACGCAACCTACTTTTTGTTTGCAATATCTCAAGAATCGTTGGATGGATTCTGTTCAAACTTTGTACAAGACATGTATTCAGAGGTATGGATTATCTGATACATTTTGGGGCCATGAGGTCAAAGGTCAAAGGTCACAGCTAATTAATATGCAAAAAATATATTATTCTCAAGATATTTCAAGAATCCTTGAAGGATGACATGATAATTAATACTGGTATGCGTTCAGTGAAGTAGATGACCTGATTATAGAATTTGGTCATGGGGTCAAAGGTCAACAGGTCAAATTATTGTAGTTTATTTTTTATCTCACAAAAAAATGCCAGAATTAATGTTAGAAAGAGTACTGTAGATAAAAGAAAATTCTATGAAAATGTTTGGAGCACAGGTCAAAGGTCACTCGGATAATTACCAATTCAAACACAAAAACTTACTGATATTGAAATCATGTTACATGTAACAAATCACTTGTAGATATGCACTGTGCTGACATAAAATTAAACATTTGTATGCTAATTTGAGAAATAAGGTCAAAGGTCAGATGTCAAAGGTCTAATATTTCATTGTTGCAATTAAGTTTGTATTTTGGGTTTGATATTTGATGGTTCCTCAAACTAAATTTGGAAAAAGATAAGAATTTCAGTTTTGTCCAAAAACATTTTTGATCAATAGAGGGCGCTAGGCTGCAAATTTGTGTCATGCGAACCATCATTTCAGAGCATCTGGGTTATATTACCCATTCATCTAGTTCTGTATAGATTCTGGATGACTACATCAAAATTATATAATCTTATTCATCTCATCAATATTTCCCATATATATAACATGTACAATTCAGAGGTCACGCTGTTACCGTCACGCTGTTACCATGCACAGATACGTTTATGATATCATATTTACTATGAACATTGGATTTTTTTCTACATTTTTATTTGGATGTTCTAGCTTGATGTCTAGTACAAAGAATCAATGTGACAAAATTGCAAAATGTTCCTGTAGTTCACAGAGTTTGCTTAGTTTCTTACCATGTAAGAAACCCATGTCTTTTTGCCGTCACGCTGTTACCGCAGATATTGATATTGATAATTCATAATTTAGTGGGAATTTTTATTTTCTTTCCTATTGTAAATAATTGGTAGGATAGTGGGAACAGATGCATATATCTAAATTTGGTTCTGGACATTTTTATTTTGCGAGTTATTTAGACTTTCATCGTGAGAAACACCCTCCTACCGTCACGCTGTTACCTTGGAATTGCCCTATACTAGGCTGCTCACCCAATGTTTTGAACATTGAATAGACCAGTTAAGAAAGAATCAGAACAATAATAACGCAAATATTCAACCAAAATTGCATTATTCCAATACTTAATGGCGGCCATTTTGAAAAAAATGGCCGCCATATTGATTGATTTGGACTAAATTATATTATTGTATTATGGTCTAATGTTATAAGCACTTGAATAGACTTGTTTAGGAAGAATAGGATGAATAATGATGCATATATTAAAGGGGTAGTTTAGTTTTGGTAAGGCTGAACTTTAGTAGCCAAAACCTGCACAGTAACATTATAAACTAATAGTTATAACTCCACCATGCTCGAAAGGTATACAAAATTACAAACGACTAAGTAAAAAGCCTGTTATCATTCAAAAAGAGCCATTAAAACACAAGAGGGCGCTTTTTAAAAAGGCATTGGTTTCAACCATTTTTCATACAAAATTATGCAACATGTGATGTTGTATTGATACAATGATTAAATAGCTAGATCATCAACTATTTAAAAAACGCTTTTGAACATTTTTGAAAAAGTGCAAGAATTTTTTTATTTTCTTCTAAAAATCATCTAATTATTTGGGCCCCAAATAATTATAAGATCAGATATATTTATTGATATTTCAGCCGTTTCTGGGTCGATTTTGACCAAATAAAGTTTATTCTGCCATTAAAATTGCATGTTCTCTCAAATTCGACACTCAGTTTTTCATTACCTCACAACAAAATTGTGATGTGCAGCGCCCTCTCTACCAAAACTAAACTACCCCTTTAACATAACCCTCTATCAATTCAATACTCAATGGCGGCCATTTTGAAAAATGGCCGCCACGGCTCTCCTGGGCAAAATTCCAGAGGGCTCAATATCCAAATTTGCTTAAAATATATTACTCTACATGTGTGCCAAATTTCATGCTTTTAGAGAAAAGTGAACAATTCGGCTAATACAGGGGGCTATGCCGCTGGACTATAGCTATTGTCAAAAGAAATTGAATCGCTACCGTGCGACCGCCCTATTCCGCCGGACAGATTTTTTAAAGCCTTATTTCTCGCGATATTGATTTTCGAACTCCAAAATGACTGTACACATGGAAGAAGCAAACTATTGTCATTTATTATTCAAGTCTATTATAGAATGATGTTGATTAATTCAAAATCTGAGCCCGATTTTGTTCCGAAAATCGAGGCGGCGAATTAACCTCAGTACTTTGTCAAAGTATCGCCTCGTCGCAGTCGGCTATGCTAGTCTATCAAAACAGGTCTAGAACGAACAAAATATAAAAATATATCATCGCAAATGTTGTTCAAATTGTACTCACGGTACTTGATATGTGATATTTTCCGTCATGTACATCCACAAACACGCGATTGTTCCATAAAAAACGATTTTAGGAAGGCTTCCGAAGCAAGCAAAATATTTTGTGACGGAAATCAACACGAAGTTGCAACGCAGCCAAAACTAAGTCTCGGTTTAGATGGCCGTTTTATCAAATATATCCAATGTGTTAGCAAATCCTCCAGTCAACTTGAATATTAAAAACTTCTCCGTAATTTGATATGAACCATTCACTGAAAATTTGAATCAAATACTAATTTTGGCCATAAAACAAATTGAAAACCTCAACAAACGAGCGTCGCCCGAAATGTTGCACAAATCCAAATGTATTCCCACTGGTACGTGCAGTAAAAGAATTATCACTCGGTTCACAACATGGCCACACAAGTGACGCCAATCAACTCAGTTTGTATTGAGTCGAATGAGGCCAGGACGCATCTATATTATTCAAATTGTTGGTCAAGATCGCGTGATTACTATGCGCGATACAAAATGATGAAAATAATCACCAATCAGCTTGGAGGATATCGCGTATATTAGCGCGTTAGTAGCGCCCTGACGCGTGTAATTGCGCAATAACAAAGGCCAGGCATAGCACTAGTACGCGACCGTATGCATTATGCATTCTGGGGCGCGCAGACTACCGATATACTTATGGAGTTAAGCCAGTGCAGAAAGACCTATTAACTTAAGCAGTAAGTTTCGATTGTGTTTAGATGTATTTAAAATTATATTTAGATGATGTCATCTGTAGAACTAGACGTGGCAAATTATACAGATTGATACGGTATAGTTGTCATTGCCATAGTCATAACTTATTTAGAACAATTTCATTTCCCCCTGAAAGTTGTAATTTGTACCTTTCCTTGATCAATTTTACGTGCAATGTCTATGGGCAGTGGGATTATGCAGCGACTTTTTTAACATTGCATTTTGTTTGGGTTTGTTCCGCCGCCCTTTTTTCTCCGTATTAACACACTCACCAGTCAGGCGAATAGTTGGTACTGAATAAGTAACTTTTAAACTTCACATTTTCCAAGTGGCTTTAAAATCCGCACGGGTTATTACGCACGATAGCAAAGAATCGAAGACGAAAGCTTGTTTTGCAGTTTCTGCCCCGTCGCCCCAAACGTAAAGTTCTCCTTGTTGTCCTGCGCAATGTAGACCATTTTCGGTAGCGCAGTAGGATCGTATTTACGATACGGACCAAACACACAGTTTGAAAGCTAATGTTCTCAAGTTTTATGTGTGCGATTCTCGTGTGTTCTTTGCGAGTATTTTTTGAGAAGGAGTAGTTTGAAGGACGCAAGGTTGAAAATTGTCATCGTAATCGCGGTGGCGATTTTATGCGGTCGTACGGTAGTCTGTATTAATAACTGAACTTAGTTTTTCATTTTGAACATTAGAATTTCAAAAGGATTTGTCAGACAGAAGACTGTATTTGAATAACCTTCTCTTTTTTTCAATTTCAGATAACGTTTTTCAATTAATTTTAATTCATTTTTTCTCCAATTAAATAGACCAACCACATTATTTATACCAACAACAGTCAATATGCAACACTGACTCCATTGCAAAAAATAAGAAAAACAAGAAAAACAGTCTTCATAGACGTTCAACTTGAAGTTTAACTGATCTGAAATATAAACAAATAAAAAAATTAGATTAATGAAATCTGCATGATTGGACTTGCAGTGCTTATTTTCTCTTAGACTTACCGACAATCACGTTAAACGCTACGGCTCGGGTATCCGTCGTATCCGTGCGAAGTGTAGAGCACGATATTGGCGTAAATTATAGATATTGTGACATTCAATAAACTGATTTATTTAGGGCAAGATTCCTATCACAACATCTCGCAGCAGCTGCAGCTGGTCCGGTTATTGTGGAACGTATTTTGACCGAATATCCAGGCCAGCGCGCCGGCGGGAGAGCTAGGCGAATTTACGCTACGGTGAAATACTGTAGGTTAGCTCGGTACACAATAACAAACGCTCCGTCCTTTGCACTGAACATACTGCAGCTGTACTGTACGTACATGTACAAATGCCTCGTCTACCCGAGAAGAACAACTCTTCATATCCTATGTGCTCAGAAAACAGTCAATCTGAGCAGAGACATGAGGTGGGAGGACGAATTTAAATATTTGCAACATTACCCCCAAAACTAATTTTGAAGTACGGGGGAAATCATCAGTGTCCTATCTCTAATTTTGTTAGATCAGTCATAATTTTAAGAAAAAATAGAAGCCATTGTAAATTATAGTTGGTGGCATACTTTATACTTGGCTATATAGGAAAATGAATAGTACAGCTAGAGTGCCAGGGGAGGGGGCATTGGAGGGCTCGATCAAGCCACAAGGGGTCTATTATAGAGTACAGAAGCTATGACGTCATAACAAATTATTTTTTGAATTTTCAAATTTGAACTTCATTTTCGGAAAGAGCATACTGCAAATATTGTCCAAATATGCCCATCCGAATAAATTTGTTGTCAATAGGCAATCATAGTGCTCTGGTTCATAAAGTTATACAACACTGATTGCCTAAGTAAAATTCATTCGGATGGGCATATCTCAGCCAATACTTAACATATTCAATTGATTTTCGGTATTTGGACATTATTTGTTATGTTCTTTCCGGAAATGAAGTTCAAATTTGAAAATTCTAAAAATTGATTTTTGTTATGACATCTGATCATCACACTTCACCACTCTATTATAGCAATTTAGTGAGGGCTCAGGTTTCCGTGGTTTCACCTGACGAACAAAAAACGAAAGAAAAAGAGAAGGAAAAAAAGGAGGTCATTCAAGTGCCAGAAAATAGGCCTACCTTTCTTTCATAACACACATTACAAACATGACTCGACGCAGCTTTTGTCCCACTTTTTCCCCCTTGCATGGATAATATAAGATATATTTTATTGGTCTTCAAACATTTAAACATGATATAAAGAAATGTGTCATCCACTGGCAAATGGAAAAGAAGGCAATAATAACAATAATGAACTTCATTACACAATTTCTATATAAACATTCAAAAACATTAATTTGTAGGCATGATCATGCCTTGCATGCCTACACAGACTAATGAACTGTATACAATACTTGCATACCATTATGTAATTAGTTCTTCCAAAAAGGACTAATGAACGGCTATTATGTCATTAAAAACTTTCATAATCCTAAAATACAGTGTAAAAAGAGAACTAAGAAACATGGTGGCATAAACATTTGAATTGTTATAGTATGTGAATAATTAGCCTCTTTTTATTTCATTCTGAAAGTGAAATGTATAGTTTTATTTTCAAAAAACACTTGAATCTACTAATTAAAAGTGGTATTTAAAATGTAAATTACTACACTGTC
>JBAMJV010014434.1:0-50056 GCA_037951105.1 Echinarachnius parma
TACATTGCACATTATACGGTGTATGTGTATAAACGTGTTTATTATTTACGTTAATTCAAATTCAAATTACTCTTACTATATATTATAACAATAAGTATCATTACAGGGGTAATTATATACATGTAATTGCATTAAAGCGCTTATAGATGATTAACAATCAATAATATTAGGCGCTATCATATTTGTGATATGCGCTATATAAAAAACTGTGTAGAACTACCGCTTAAATATAAATACATAAATTAACATAGTCGATATCTGATTCAAGAGTCAATATCCTTTAAATTGACCAAGATGACGCGGAAATTATCATTATATACGGAGAAAATATATAAAATATATGATTAATTATCATATGGACGCACAAAACCATCTTCGCGAGCAGCGAAAAAATAACATTGATACTCTTCCGACGATATAACAACGATTTCAGTATTACTACACAATTTAACTAGCTATATTTCAGTCGTGATCGTTAGTTTACTGACTTCATTATGAGTATTACACGTAATCAGAAAGGATGTACGAGGGTGTTTCACAAAGCACCTGTCGTCACGACAAATGCCATTTCTATGACAAATTTCCATTTCTATGACAAATTTCCATTTCTATGACAAATTTGTCATCGATGACAAATATCCATTTCAGAAGCTTTAAAGGACTTGTCGTCACGACAAATTTGTCGTCACGACAAATTTGTCATAGTTATCTGTCATAGGCCCTGTTGCAGAAAGAGTTACGATCGATCGTAAGTCCCAAAATTGATCGTAAATGGCCTTACTTACGACCAATCCAAGATTTACGATCAATCCTGTTGCAGAAAGAAGTTCGATCGATATTGACCGTAACTATTGGTCGTAAGTTTTAAAATTGATCGTAACTTTAACAGGTGATTTTTCTTTGGCGTAACTTACGATTAATTATTCACAAGGCACAAACATGGGCAAACATACCAACATAACACTCATTCAAGCACATAAATACAGATAAAACTCATCCTCATAAAACAGATAATCATACAGTGTTACACACTGATTCATAATTTCATACATACATGCATACAATACAGACTATACACATATATACATACATAAACACACACACACACAAACATCCAGTCAAACTTTTCTCAGAAGCCACTTTTCTATACCAGCAAACTAATTACAGTGGTAACTTTTCTTGTTACTCTGCAATGGTCATTATACAGTACTAAGGTTTTACTATATTAAATCGTAAAGGCCTGTATTGAAACAAAGGGTAATGCTTTACTTGACTGAGAATAAAAAAGGCCAACAAAGTGCATGTATTTTTATTCTTAAAATTTTTAATCCAAAAAGAGTACACAACACATGACTTTCGATTCATTCCATCAAAATAGAATGTTATTATTTTGTAGTGAAAATGAATACATTCTCTAGTGACTATGCCGTCCTTTACTCCTTTTCCCCCAATTAATAATAATTGTGGCTACTTAAATGTAGCGCACGCATAGGCGTACCCAGAGGGGGGGGGGGGGGGGGGGGTTTAGGGGGTTTAACCCCCCCCCCCCCCCTTTGACCGAAAATGACTGTTTTTTTTTTTTCTCAAATTTTAAATGGTCTCGAGACAAAATTTAAGCGGTCGAGTGGTCTTGGCCTCGAAAACTGCAAAAAAACGTAGTCTCAGCTTCGGAAAATGGTTGATCTCCGCATTGAAAATTGTCTACGACTTCCTGGCTACCCCCCCCCCCCCCCCCCACGCGCTCCCGTTGCATCACCCCAGTCAGCATCAAAAAGTGCACATTGTCCACTTCCTGGGGACGATTCCAGCTAGGCAACCTCCAAGGTGCAGACATGGCTACGTAACTCCTTTCCATCCTTCCGGGTGACATACCTTGGGCTCGAATTTGGGACCTCACATTGGAAGGCACACGCTCTACCAATCTTGCCACACCGTCTTGCTCTGTCATCCTTCTCCAGCTTGGGCGGATCCCGTCTGTCGTCGTCTTCTATCTGCTAGCTAGCTCCGCAAATCCAGGCTGCTTGATGAGCTGAAATATAATACATAACATGAAAATAAAAAATAGAGTATACTTAGTCTTGTTACCTAAACTATATTCAATGACACACAGTTTCATCATTCAGATTAATAATTTTGTTCCCACAGTCAATGTCTTGGACATACCTATCACCTTGAAATGTCACAGTACAAGCTGTCACAGCTCTAGATAAAAATAATACTAATTAAAACCATTTGTTTTGGTCACATCACAGGCTATCCAATCCATGCTCACCTGCAAACTGGAATGTTCAAGAGATAAGTAATCAATTACATTTTATAAACCAGCATTCTATTTTAAACGAGCCCAAAGAGACGAATTAAGTCATGTACATGTTAGCCCGTTGACTTTGTAAAGAATGCCATACTAATAAAACATTTTAATTTTGAGCAACAAAATCATTTTTTAAATTATCTTTTAGCAAGTGACCTACTTAACCCATAATTATTTCATGCTAACTGAACTACAAACTAACGTCATAAGTATCAAAGAAAAATAAAAGCTTCAATATTTGTTTAAAAAAGCATTTTGTGTAAGATCGTCAAGTTCTCACCTATCCCATTGCTGTGGCTTGGCCTGGGGACAACACCAGTGGCTCGACAGCTTACTCCAAGGCAAATGGCTCCAGCATGTCCTCCTCTCTCTTTCGCTTTCCTCCTTTCATCAGCCTGTCCATTCTGGTGATTTCTTCTGTGATTATTCTGCCTCTCTCCCACTTGTTGTTATGACTATATGGCTGTATACCACTGTGGAATTGTACAGTAAAAGAGTGCAAATTACCACATAAATTTGAACACATGACTGAGACTGCATCAGTGCATGGACTCACAGGAGCTAGGAGGCTAATTTTGTAATTTGGTCCTCCATAATATTTAATGTTATACGATATTACCTGCCAGTAAATTCTCATGCATTGAGAACATACACATTTTGGCGCTAATGTGGTTGCGTACCCTTTGTTTTTTCTTTCTTTTCCAACGCCTTATTTGTCTTTAAACTCAACTAAATTAGTTTTACTCACTGCGCTTTGTCCTTATCCCTCAATGGTCTGTTGTAATATTTTGGTCAACATTTAAGCCCTTTTTTGGCAACTTTAATCGATGGCTTTGAAAGCGTCGCGGCACCAGCTTCGCGGTCGCAAAAATCGAAATAGCAGGACTTCACGGGCGCAGGAGTAGTACTCTCTCCACGTTCATGTCACCGGTAGCTAACGGCATAGCTGCTCGCGAAGTCCCGCTATTTCAATTTTTGCGACCGCAAAGCTAGTGCCGTTGCGGCAAAAACCCATTGATTAAAGTCGCCCAAAAGAGGGCTTAAATGTTGACCAAAATATTACAACAGACCATCGAGGGATAAGGTCAAAGTGCAGTGAGTAATATAATATAATACAAACTAATTTAGTCGAGTTTAAAGACGAATGAAGCGTTGGAAAAAACCCAAAAAAGGAGTACGAAACCACATAAGCGCCCAAATTTCATCTTTGCATTGCCCTTGATGGCCATGGCATGTATACCTTTTTTTTAATTTTGTATTTCAGTTTTGCTTTAAAAGTTTAACTTATTTTTTACACATATTCATAAGACAATTTGTCATACATGTATTTGGCAAATATTTGAAAGATAGACCATATATCAAATACAACATCTACAAATAATTAATTAAAACAGGTTTCATAGATGTCTCTGATGTTCAGGTACAATTTTTCCTATTCCCATATAAAAATGAGTTCACAAATCACAGAAACAGTTTCGAGTTTGGAAATGGTATATGGATACTATGTACTAACATGGATTTCAACACATGGGGTAACATTGTAATAATATACGTTGCGAATCTGCATTCGAGATACCATTATGCTAGCATAATGACGATTCTATACAAAATGAGCAACAGTTAAGATCATTACATAGCAACATAATAAGGTAAGTTTACACTACATATCAATACCGATTAATTTATCTTTGTAAAAGGTGTAAAATGTGTACTTACCGCTCACCACTCGAAGCAGGCTAGGACTGGATAGATTTGTCTGCCGCGTCTCATATCATAATAACAAGCCAAATTCCGCGGGAAATACGCTGAATTTCGCGGTAATGGGTCGTTGTCTTTATCCCAGCCGTGTTGAATTATGTTTTAAATGGCATTTTCTAAAGAAATCGAGCGCAAGTCAAATGCACTTACGGTTGAATTTAAACCTCCTTTCTGCAACGGACATTTGAAATTGATATAAACTAACGACTCAATAAATCGACTGTAAAGTTACGACCGATATTCTTTCTGCAACGGGGCCATAGCCCTATACCCTACGACAAATCCAAAAAAGCTATGACATCTGAAAATGGCTGCACACATGATGTTGTTAGTGAGCAGGATCAGTCAAGAAATACAAAAAAAAAACTATGGCTCTTTGGAAATAGGCATCTAATTTTCTCTAAATATAGGTTGATCTCAAACCTATGTTATGTAGAATACATTGATACACAACATATCATGATTTTGGGAATGGAAAAGTGTGCATATGAAGAAAATATTTTATCAGAGTTCGTTGCAAATTTGAGTTCACCATATACCTTCCAAGAGCCAGTTTCATTGTATCTTGCCAGATAATGCTCTAATTTTTAGAGATTTTTCCTCCTAATCTCTTAGAGCTTATGAAAGCAATGTTTTGCTTGGGTTTCATTGTCCTATAACTATTCATTTGAGGTAGGCTGACAATTATAGTATACAAGACGATTCTTTATCCTCTTTGATGTGGTCAGCTTTTAGTGAGGCCAAATATCGGGGAAATGTGGTGTGTGATAGGGTGTATGTGTTGTTGATGCAAACGGGTGCGGTTCGTTATTCCGAAGGTTCGTTATTCCGAAGGTTCGTTATTCCGAACACGTAAATTTCCTATACCTGAGTGTTCGTTAATCCGAAAATGAAATAGGGTTCGTTAATCCGAACATTTGTTGCATTATTCCGAAGGTTCGTTATTCCGAAGGTTCGTTATTCCTAAAATGAAATTGGGTTCGTTATTCCGAAGGTTCGTTATTCCGAAGGTCCGTTATTCCGAGGGTTCGTTATTCAGAAGGTTCGCTATTCCTAATATGAAATCGGGTTCGTTAATCCGAAAATGAATTTGGGTTTGTTATAATGCTATAATTTCATATAAAGAGATAAAATAAACTTAAATGTTTGATTGGAGGGAAAGGGGGAGGGGTATGCTTAATGCAGGCTGTAAATTAAATAAACAAAACACAAACTATAGTATTATATTTAATTTTCGGAATAACGAACCCGATTTTATTTTCGGATCAACGAACCTTCGGAATAACGAACCTTCGGAATAACGAACCCGATTTTATTTTCGGATCAACGAACCTTCGGAATAACGAACCTTCGGAATAACGAACCTTTGGAATAACGAACCTTCGGAATAACGAACCTTCGGAATAACTGAACCTTCGGAATAACGAACCTTCGGAATAACGGACTGTAACCGATGCAAACACATACGGTGGTCACCAGCACCCAATACAAGGTTCACTAATAGAAATAATACAGTACAACGATTGAATAAAAGGAATGTCCGCACAAGTGATATAGAATTTGGTTGACGTCATTATTAAAGTGTATAAAACAAATGTCCAAAAGATGTATTGCACGTGAATAATTAAAGTCCATGGTAATTAATTTGAGCATTCAGTTGGCCTGAATGAAATGCGTGTCCGCGGAAGAGATGAGAACGAGAGTTCGATGATGATGAAGGTGATGAACGCGAAGACGCGTGAAGAGAAGGCCGATATATCATTTCAGTCCCATGGATGAACCAGCACACACGATGTGGAGCGAAGGCGTGGCGATGACTCCGACGTGTGCCGTGGAGAGATGAGCGAGGCCTGGAAGTCTGAAGGTGTGGTGCTTACACGTGTCCATGTAGACAAAAACGAAAATGGCGATCAAAAGAATTGTAGGAAGTTTTGCATGCAGAAAAGTGTCATCTCTGCGAGAGGAGAAAGATTTATAAAAGGTCCGAATAGCTCGGTGGATGAAGAGGTTGATGAAAAGGTGATGGCTTAACGCCCCATGTTGGTCGGCGGACTCTCCCCTATTATAGGTGTGTGAGTGAGGCATGGATTGTAGCCCCGTTTACAATCCATGGTTGTCGATGCCCATGTGAGTCAGATGGTAACTGCACATGGTGATGTCAAAGAGGAGGTAGAAGGCAAAGGTGTTCTTTGGATGAGCGGTAGAAAGAGAGTAGTGATGTTTTGCCAAAAGTCAATGTTCCTGACATGAAGAGAGCTTGGAACAAAGAGACAGTTATCTGGGCGAAAGTAAACGCTAGGCCAGAGTAAGGTAGTGGTTCCAAGTTGTTTTGTTAACATCGGTCTAGCTTTTACCAAGCTGGTATCGATGGTTTGTTGTACATGTATGGCTAGTCTGATGTTCAGACTGTGAAGCGAGTCCCTATAAGCTCATCCCATCCAGTTATGTCCTGAGGTTGCACAGCAGTGGCCAGTATCTGCAGATGAAGAAAAAATAAACAAAATAGTGCCCATTAAATGCAATCAGCAGACAAAGGAAAGAGCGAGCTCAACATTTTGCATGTTAACTATGCAATTCATAAAGATATCACCCTGCCGCTTTATTAATTTTAGTCTAGCATATCTTGGAAGACTGTATGGAATGATCAAGTAAACTGCTAATGACCTTGGATATTATCCAAGAAATTGCTCATTATCATAATCTCCTACAGTTCACAATATTTTTTTCATAGAATAAATTATGAAAAATTACTTTAAACACTGTAATTAAATATAGGCAAATAATTTGTGGACACTTGTCAATGATTGGTTTAACTAAAAATAATTATTATTAAACAAAATAACAAACAAGCTACAAAATAAAAAATTTAACAACAGAAAAAGCAAATAAGGAACAGGGTTGTATAAAGTGAATGATAATCTTTGTTAAATTCAACTATGATTTAACCAGGGGCGTCGATCCGTTTTTGATATTGGGGGGGCGAAATTTGAAGAAGAAAAATCCAGAGTGACCACTGAGACCGAGCGGGGGAGGGTGTGGGAGGGGGAGACCCCCTCCCACCTTGGGAGCTTTTGTATTTTGGGGCGTGAAATTGTGCAATTTGGTGCACACCTGAGACAGAAATTTTACGTAATATGAAGTATATAAGTATGGAACCAAACATACATTATGACAAAGGGAGGTGGACAATCTTCACCACTTTCAAATGTTGGGGGACATGATAATTATTCCAATATGATTTACGTTCAGCGCGTATGGACCGAATTGACTGAAAGTTATATTTCAGATTATTTTATCTTCTGTGAAGGTGGGCTAAGTTTCCGTAACCGAATACGTGTATAGATGAGGGTTTAAATAACTTCGTTTGAGGTGTGCGTTTGAGAAAAAAATTACACTGCCCAACACATTTCGAAAGTTCCCGCAAGTTCCCGCAACCCAAATGAAACTGTATGCGCGCGAAGCGCGCCGCAAAAACGAGATTTACAGTCCTTTTCAAACTAGAAAACGGCTATTTTTAAGATAAATTATTGATAAATGTGTCTTACCCCTCTTTGGCATTATAGCACTTGATTTTTTTCTTCCTCATTTTCGGAATTATTGGGGGGGGCAAAATGATATGTTCGCCCCCCCCCCCAATATTTTCATTGGGGGGGCGACCGCCCCCCCTGCCCCCCCAGGATCGACGCCCCTGGATTTAACCAACATTACTTGGGGGCTGAGGCATTCACATTTCTCTGTACAGGGAAACCCTGTTAGTCGGGTAGTCGGGACTTTCAAATTTACCTGGTTATAAACGGCCAAATTAATAACAAACATTTAAATGAACGTCTGGGACTAGGCAATAGAGAACATGTATTTGTACATGTTCAGCATAGCATTTTAATCCTGTTATCTGACACAAATTGTGAGCTTATAGAATAAAATCGTGTATTGTATTAACTAAAATACAAAAGTTTAGAATAACAAAAGTGTCAAATGTCTCTCTAATAATGTACCTCTACACCTTTTCGAAGACTGTCCTTCTGAAGTTCAACATACATGCGTGCCTGGATGGACCTGCAAGTTGCGATGACTGGTCTTTATGACAGATCAACGTGATGTGCCCAGAATCTCAGCATTTCTAATTTTAAAAAGAAATTAAAAAAGGAGATATTATATTTAAATCAAAAGCCAATGCGGTATCATAATTATATTCAATATGCATAATGCAGGAAGAAATATGGGAGAGGAGAGGGGAACAAAGGGCTCTTTAGCTCCCCCAAATACCAAAAAGAGCCCTTATAAATTTACATAATTTTGGAAAACAATTCTAGCATGCTCTCTTCATGAAGGCTTGCTTGAAAAGTAACCCTTGGCAAATAAATGTAAATGGTCTGACTTAAGATACATAACACAAAAAATGAATTATGAAATATCCAACAATGACTGTTCACAGGTAATCTCTGCTGTTTGTACCATCATCTAATATATGGAAATATCCATGTATGTTATCATTTAAATGTATGACTGTGATGTAAATGTAAAACATTTAATTTTTAATTCTTACCAAAGATTGGGGCCAAGAAAGTGGGCTGGGAAGTTGGGCCTGATGAACAGAGAGAGGTACATGATGTATGATCTTGGATCAGAACTTCCAATGGCCAGCAATTCAGCCACTATCAAGCTTGTATTTCTGTCAAGAAAAAAATACAAATGTTACACTTACAATGTTAACATTAATAACCAGAACGTCAATGACGTAGCGCTCATCCGGCATCTCGCAACATCAAATATCGCAAATGTCATGTGGTACACTTTTCAACTGGTCAAAAAATAAAAATATGATGCCCTGGAAGGAACATAAAAATTAATTTAAAAAAAAATAGAGTGAAAAAAATATAAATTTGATGCCCCAGAAGGGACATAAAAAAAATAAAAAATAAAAAAAATAAAATAAAATAAATTAAAAAAAATAAATAAATAAATAAATAATAAAAATAAATAAATAAATAAATAAATAAATAAATAAATAAATAAATAAATAAATAAAAAATTACCATAATTAATTAATGGAGACAAATTTCAAAATTCTGTGTAGAAGTTTAGTGTACCAAAGTTAGCTCTACCAGATAAAGCAAACCAAATCAAAATCGGTCGAGAAATGAAGGAGAAGAAGCATTTTTTGTGATTTTTTGGAATAAATTTGCATAAATTACCATAATTAATTAATGGAGAAAAATTTCAAAATTCTGTGTAGAAGTTTAGTGTACCAAAGTTAGCTCTACCAGATAAAGCAAACCAAATCAAAATCGGTCAAGAAATGAAGGAGAAGAAGCATTTTTTGTGATTTCGAATAAATTTGCATAAATTAGCATATATAATGAAGTTCACGATTCTGTGTAGAAGTTTTAAATCCCCCTCCTAGCCCTATCTTATGAAACAATCAGAATCAAAATCGGTTGAAAAATAACGAAGAAGAAGCATTTTGAAAACTGTGGACGGACGGACGGACGGACGACGGACGCCACGCCATGGCATAAGCTCATCAGGCCCTTCGGGCCGGATGAGCTAAAAATGGGCAGTTACGTATATTTTCAGTCAATATCAATATCTGTAATACATAAATAGATAAATCTATACACAATCAGATGAATCAAACAAAATACAAGTTATGTTCTGCATGTCAAGTGCAATGATTAATGTTATAATTTGATTTAGTTCCAAGTAGCATAGTTCTGTAAGAATGGATGGACAGATCTACAAAGAAAAAGTAAAACAAGTTAAATATCTAATGTCCAATGTACAGATGTTGTAGAAGACATTCCATGCCCAATAAACTTCCTTTAACTTAAATCAATTTTTGTGCAGGCAAGCTTAAAAAGTAGTCCCTGATATACATATCATTGTTTTCCCTGCTTACCTGTGGCCGATCTGCTCTCCCAAATATGTCATCATAATTTTCGCTGACAAAATTAGCAAGAATCTTGATATCTTCTGTAGAAAGATTTGATTTTCGGCTTGATTCCTGTAAATTGAATGAGATAATAGAACAATAAAAATACACATCAGAATTTCAATAATTTATGACTGAAATAAAACTAGCATTGTATGTTGTCTAATGATCATATCTGTTAAAATTCTCAAATAGGAATTAAATGTGTACTAGTACTTCCGTCTACTACTAGTACTACTTCAACTTGTACGTTATTTTAGGATTTAGTGTATTGAATTAGTTTTGTTCGCTTACTTCAGTCAACGCATCAAGCTAGTTGTGTATGACTATCCTGCATGGGAGTGCACATGCACTCACCGTTTTTTTAAAGTGACAAACTGTCACTGGTATATAATCTCAACTACCTGGGGAGCATACTAGCCGTGCGCGTGCTGCCACTGATATGATAGTGCAAAGGCTAATTAACACAACGTCACAAGTCGCGATACGACTTGGAGAGAAGTCGAGGTGGTGCAGAAATCACGTATTTTGATTTGGAATGGAGCGAAAAATTGTCATTTTTATCTAGCGCCAAGTTACACTTTACATCACATAACAATTAACATTGTGTATTAGGCCCCACCACTGCATGCTATACCATTATAACATATAAACCTAACCCTTATTTAGTGGCTATACTCGTGGCATATCAATTTATAATAATATTAAAATGATTAATTATTAGCATAATTTAGGCTGGCGTTCTGCAAACTCACGACAGCGACACAAAGGTCAAAGTCTTTGACAAGGGCAAGGCTTGTAATTGTAGACCAGAGACAGTCTACCATATCATGGCTGCAAGTTATGACAAAGAAAGGTGTTAAATTTTAGAGTTTAGTCTTACTCGAGTAAGATCAAGGGCAAGGACAAGGTCAAGGAGTGAAGGAGGTTTAATGTTATTTCGCGTTTATAGCCAGGGAGACGGGGTTTTGGACATAGTAGCCACCGCAGAGTTTCGGCGGGGTGCGATCTCGATAACCGCTCTAGTGCAATTCACGCAATAATTCTCGTGAAACAAATCGAAGGGTTTCATTGAAATATAACAATTTTCTACATAGTTTGTCAACAAATAATATGTAAGGTTGATAACAATGACATATAATAGCTGAATAACATAGCATGCAAACTCACAATCACACATTAAACACAAAATAAGATAAAAACTTACGGCCATCATTTGGTTCTTGCAGGCTTCTTGCTGTATTGGCAGATTTCAGGCTCGTCCATAATTAGATTAAAACAATTATTTTCGATGACAAGTTGTCATGAGCTTCGTGAAACGCATTTTTATGGACAATGACAACTTGTCATGATGACAATTGAAATTTGTCATGATGACAAATTTGTCATGATGACAAATAATTTCTTTGTGAAACACCCTCCGGATGCGATGTATGGTACACTTACGTACACATAATATGGTCCACATAATGCACCTGGAACATTTCCGGGCCCTATAACCCTACTATAGGTCCATGCATTGCATAATACACACATTCCTAACTGTCGCGCCCGGTCCGCATAATGCACGTATAGAACATTTCCGGTCCCTGAAAGTACGGTCTAAATTGTGCCCGCGACCGGTCCCTGAAATTCACCCTTGGTGCGTATGTGTGTGTGTGTGTGTGTGTGTGTGTGTGTGTGTGTGTGTGTGTGTGCGCGTGTGTGTGTGTGTGTGTGTGTGTGTGTGTAATATATATTGTGGGTGTAAGTTTTAAAACACACATTTTAACACACTAAATCGAATGAACAAAGTGCTAAATTGATTAACCCGAAATGAAATCGAATGCTCCAAGCATGCTCATTCATGACGTATCCGTGCTAAATCGTTTGCACACAGTTGAAACTTGGCTGCACAAACGCGAACTCGCTTTCCCGTAAATGAATTCGCGTGAAATTCCGTGTCTATGCATGAATTCGCTTGCACTTATTCGGAATTTGAAAAACCGATACCGACGATTACGCGGCAACGCGCGAATTCGAATGCCCCTAAATGAATTCGATTGAAAAAAGTGCAAAATTGAGCGGGAAAACCTATATTAGTTTGGGGCAGGTTTTGGTTACTAACATTCAGTTTGACCAAAATATACTCTCTTTACCAAAACTCAACTATCCCATTTAAACTTGGGTTTCTACAGGACTTTTAAACTTGATACATGATTATCTTCGAAGTACTATAAATCGTTACTCGACGCCCTCTTCTTTCTCAGCCTTGTGATTACATTTATGGTTTTAATCTATTATTTTATACAAATTTATCCAGAAGAGCTGTGCAGTTTCTATGCTTGTGGTGTCTAATCAATTTGTATAATCATAGTATAATACATGTAGTTAAATATATTCAGGTCTGTCATCAAATGGACACTCAGTTCAATCACGTTTAGTATTTATACGACTCTTTGGATAGTGGACAACAATATTTCATATTAAAAGACATCTAGAACATTTAAAAATACATAAGAAAATAAAACAACGTCCGTTCATACTCCTGACATGCCCGGGTAAATGTGTTACCAATGGTCCTCCTGTTAAATAGTAGATAATTTTATGAATTCCCTTTTCCATTGTTTTCCATCGTCAAATATATGAGTATAAGTATTCTTTCTCAACTTAGTTCTAATAAATATATTTTATTATCATTTCCAGGAATTCAGGTCGTCGCACCCGCTTATCGTGCTGCGTGAATGGATATATATACCCATCATGGCTAGAGCACCTCCTTCGTAAGTCTTACATGATTTCTAAAATATTAGATAAAATGCTAAACCATATCTTAATATATTCCTTGACCAGATATATTTGTAAGTTTGTCTTTGTCATGCATTGATATCATATTTAGTTGTGTTTAAATGAAAATCTTTCAAATAATTGCAAAGTAAAATAAGTTATTTTTTTAATGTTACTCCTCCCAAATTTTAATCAGACATTAACTAATATAATAAGTGGCAACAGAATGTAGAAGGAATACTTTTATTTTGTTTATCTTTAATATATAGAAACTACGACCTAATGGCAGAGATCGACAGGCTAGCGAGAACCATCCCATATGACCGTTTCTACGAGGTCGGTAACAAACTCGGCTTTCCTCGGATAGAGCTGAACAACCTTATGTTCAAACACCAACAAGATGTTTACCAGGCATCGCTTGAGATGCTGATAAAATGGACAACGAGAGAGGAGAATGCTACCAAGGATATAGTAGAGCACATCCTCCGGAACCCTACTCCTGGCCCCGTAGGGCCGCCGGACGCAGCATCTTCAGGTATGGTATAAACGCCACTCGATCCAACAAAATAGCAAAACAATCGATTATATCTTTCGCAAAGTGTATAATTTTGGGTGCGCTCCGTTATTCCGAAGGTTCGTTATTCCGAAGGTTCGTTAATCCTAAAATGAAATAGAGTTCGTTAATCCGAACATTTGTTGCATTATTCCGAAGGTTCGTTATTCCGAGGGTTCGTTAGTCCGAAAATAAAATCGGGTTCGTTTTTCCGAAGGTTCGTTATTCCGAAGGTCCGTTATTCCGAGGGTTTGTTATTCCGAAGGTTCGCTATTCCTAAAATGAAATCTGGTTCCCTAATCCGAAAATGAATTTGGGTTTGTTATAATGCTATAATTTCATATAAAGAGATAAAATAAACTTAAATGTTTGATTGGTCTGGCCAAGGGAGGGAAAGGGGAAGGGGTATGCTTAATGCAAGCTGTAAATTAAATAAACAAAACACGAATTATAGTATTATAACAAACCCGATTTAATTTTCGGATTAACGAACCCTATTTTATTTTCGGACTAATGAACCTTCGGAATAACGAACTTTCGGAATAACGAAACTTCGGAATAACGAACCCGATTTTTGTTTCGGATAAACGAACCTTCGGAATAACGAACCCGATTTCGTTTTAGGAATAGCGAACCTTCGGAATAACGAACCCTCGGAATAACGAACCTTCGGAATAACGAACCTTCGGAATAACGAACCTTCGGAATAACTGAACCCTCGGAATAACGAACCTTCGGAATAACGGACTGTAACCATAATTTTATATTTGTGTTATGAAGAAAGTTTTATTCTTTTTTTACAATTTCTAATCAGTTATTTGTATCATAGTCTTCACCATTAACATTCAAATCGACAGTTCAAAACCACTACTATTTATCAATTATTGCATGACCATTATTATAGGACAATGGAACCCAAGTAAAATGTTGCTTTCATAGACTTGAATACATTAGGGAGAATAATCTCTGAAAGTTAGAGCATAATCATGCAAGAAACTAGAAAGTTATGGCTCGTTGAAGATGACCACTGATTTATATGGGGGGGGGGGGGGGGGGGGGGGGGCGCTCACACTCTAGTAAGTATGTGGACTACATCATATAGGTTTTTTACCCAAATATTCCCATTTTTCCAATTGTCTTTACAGTCACATTTTCATTTCCCCAACATATGTTTAAATAATTTGCTATTTCCAAAGAGCCACAGTTGTCCAATTTTTTTGACCAATTGCGCTCAAACTTCCAAGGCTATTTATTCTATTTAGTGTCTCTCGTAGTGCATACAACAATTTTGCCCGGTATTAATCATTGTATTTTAACTACCAGTTATATCAAGTGTGAGTGAATAAAAACGAAACCGGACTTTACTAGCTAATAAATGAGCCATCTAGTAAATATATATCCTAATATTGTTTTCATGATAAGGTTCTGGAAAATGCTATTAAAATGATAAATCATATACATTCTTATCCCTTCACGCTTCACCGAACGCGACTTAATTATCCACAATACCCGTTTCAAAGTTTGCAGTTTTCGTGTTTTGTGAATGTTTGCATCTGTTGTCTAATTGATAAAGATAACTTCATCCTACATGTCGTATTCGGGGACCCCTGCCTCCATAAGGTGGGGGTGCTAAAGGAAAGGGGGAGATGATCCCCTTCCACGTTGATAAACATGAAACATTTTTTTATTTTTTATTCACCAATGATATTCCTGATATGTTCTTTTGTAAAAAAAAAAATGTATTAAAACAGACGCATCCATTCATAATGGAACAAGACAACTGCAAACTTGGACACGGGAATTTGTTTCATGACTGTGGATAGTAAGGTCGTGTTTGGTAAAACGTGAAGCGATCAATGTGTATGATATATCATTTTAAAGGCAATTCCTCAAGCTTTTAAAGGGGTAGTACAGTTTTGGGTAAGGCTGAACTTGAGTAACAAACCTGAGACAGCTAACATTATAAACTAATAGATGTAACTCCACCATGCTCGAAAGTTATACAAAATTACAAACGACTAAGTAAAAAGCCCTTTATCATTAAAAAAGAGCCATTAAAACACAAGGAGGGTGCTTTCTAAAAAGGCATTTGTTTCAACCATTTATCATACAAAATTATGCATGTGATGTTTTATTGAAATAATGATTAAATAGAGAGATCATCAACAACTATTTACAAAACGCTTTTGAAAATATTTGAAAAAGTGCAAGCATTTTTTTAATTTTTTGAAAAAAAAAATCATCTAAACTATTTGGGCCCCAAATAATTATAAGGATCATATATATTTATTGGGCTTATGCCGAAAGGGTGGGTAGCGTCGCGTCGCGTCGCGTTGAATGGAACGCGACCATTCGTCCAAAGCCCCCCCCCCCCCCCCCGGTTTTGCCGAAGGGTGTGTTGGGAGCGTTAAGGCGCGTCAGTTCAGATAACGCTACCAAATGGCACATACGGGGGGGGGGGGGGGGGCTTATTCCGAATGTACGCGTTTAGAGAGGCTAAAAGTCATATGCGTACAATGATGTGTACATCAAAGACGCGTCCGTAACTTGCGCCATTTCGATCTCTGAGTTTTCGTTTCGCCACCGCGAAAACACGAAACACGTGTTATCCTATGAGAGACCGACTTTTCAAGAAGATGGAATTTTATAGCACATAACATGGTTGATTTATTGAACCGATGCTTAAGGCGTGAGTGCTTCGGATGTTGTACTGTAGTCGATATATGAAGCCTTATTATTGTGTTTGTAAAAAAAATATAATGTCCGATTCCCACGCTCTAGTTTACCGCGTTCCGCACATTCCAGGAAATGGGTTAGTACAACCGCCTTGTTAACGTTGTATTATAATAAAGCTCAGTTGAGAGTCATGTGTGTTTGATTGTGTCCCTGAAAGTATATAAAACTTATGAAGGGCCTATTTGATAAAAAATGTTACTAAGATTCTACATCTAAGACTTGGAATAGTTTACCTTCGGAGTTAATTAATTTGAGTCTGATTCATAGGCGTACCCAGGGGAGGGTTTTTTTTTTTGGGGGGGGGGGGGGTCCCCCCCCCCCCTTTGACCAAAGAATTACTGTTTTGTGGGTTTGAACACCCTCTTTACAACTTGTAGCTGGTCTCGAGACCACATTTAAGCGGCCTCGACCATCATTACCCATGGTCTCGGCCTCGTAAAATTGCGAAGAACCCTGGTTTCAGCCTCAAAAATATTGAACATTGTTGGTCTCGGTTACGAA
The DNA here is from genome assembly GCA_037951105.1 of Echinarachnius parma. Taxonomy (NCBI): domain Eukaryota; kingdom Metazoa; phylum Echinodermata; class Echinoidea; order Clypeasteroida; family Echinarachniidae; genus Echinarachnius; species Echinarachnius parma. The sequence goes on from JBAMJV010014434.1 coordinate 16,558, forward strand.
CAATACCCCTTCCCCCCCCCCCCCCCCCCCTTTGAAAAAATCATGGGGACGCCACTGGTCTGATCACGATCATTCAGGTTTGTGTCATTTCAAGTTTCGATTACACAAAAATTAATTCAATCCGAAGGTGAACTATTCCAAGGCTTAGATGGTTACTCTTGAGCAAATTGAGTACACAAGATATGACGTCATACAAATCTATCTTTTGAATTTTCAAATTTGAACTTCATTTACCGAAAGAGCATACAAAATAATGTCCAAGTACCAAAAATCAATTAAATATGTTAAGAATTGGCTGAGATATGCCTATCCGAATGATTTTTTTTGTCAATGGGAAATCAGTGCTTCCAACGCACCCTTTCGGCAAAACCGGGGGGGGGGGGGGGGGGGGGCTTTGGACGAATGATCGCGTTCCAGTCAACGCGACGCGACGCGACGCTACCCACCCTTGTGATGTGCAGCGCCCTCTCTACCAAAACTAAACTACCCCTTTAACATGATACCAATATCAACATATATGTTTAGAATTGGGGATACAACATAAATGGGATTTAGTAACATTGTTAAAATCTTCAAAACTTACTTGGAACTCTAGTGGTTCTCTGCTACCTTATATTCATATTAACAGTTAAAGCACGGGACAGGTTATGGCTTTTCAAATTTCCATTTCGTTCAAAAGATATTTACGATTTAAGTTTTCAGATATGAAATTGCATACGGGATAATTTCATGCCGTGTACAAAGTAAATACAATATTTACTGAATATCACTTTGCACTTTTGCTCATATATCAGCCAAACAACATCAAATTAACGTGACATTTTCACACATTAACTTGTTGACATGTCAGTTCACTGCAATACACATTTTATTAATCACTCATCACTTGTTGCACTTGCCAGCAAGGTTACCAAATGCCTTTAAAGTCCGGTTTCGTTTGTCTTTTACTCGTAATATACTTCATTATAACAGTCGGGGGTATGACGTAGGAAATTCTTATGTTACTTTTCTTCCAGTACAATCAGAAATGACGCAAGAAGATCTGGAAAACTACCAAGCGCGATTAAAAGCACATTACATCATGGAATACAGGGACATAAAAACATCTCCCGTAGTTCCAGATGCGCGTATGAAGCAGGATATGATCTTCGTAAACCTCAATTTGCTGCGAGAAGAAGAACAGGGCAAGCAACTTAACTATGATGGTATGTTTGAGCTTTTGCAGTCGAGCGGAGATAAGAAGAAAGTTGCCTTTTTAGGAGAGACGGGTGTCGGCAAGACGACTCTCCTCGCGAGGATAGCGTACGACTGGGCTACTGGACAATGCCTGCAGGAGATAGACCTGCTGTTTCTAATTTCGCTCAGAGACGCACAGCAGGCCCGTTTTTTCGGCGATATAGCGAATGAGTCTGTATACAATCTCGATGTTGCTGATATTGCAGGGGAAATTGTTGATGCCTACATCAGAAGCAATCCGACCAAATCAATAATCTTATTCGACGGATTAGACGAATATAAAGGGGATGTCACACAGCAGAAATCCAGTGATGTTTTGGTGCAAATTATGAGGGGCGAGAAAATGAAGAATACGCCTCTCATTGTCACTACCCGACCATGGCGTGCCGATCAAATCACCAGTGACGACAAAATCAACAAGCAGTACACATGTGTTCGTGTAGAAGGCTTCAAGAAGGGGGGTTCAGCAACCTATGTTAGAAAGTTCTTCTATGAAGACTCATCTTCTGCGGAGAGTCTTCTTGAAATTCTGGAGAACAACGTAATAATTAGAGATCATCTTGCTCATATCCCCATCTTCTGCGCCATGCTTTGCCACGTTTGGAAAGACGAGGAGAGGAGGGATGCGCTTCGCAAGCTCCAAACGTTTCCTCATATTTTTGAGGAAATTGTTCAATGTATGCAAGAACACTATCGCAACAAAAGCAAAGAAGCTGGTAGTGACGAAACCCTGCAGGAATGTCTAGAGAGATGTACAGAGGCCTTCACGAAGATAGGCAAATTGGCCTACGACGGATTGCTTTCAAAGCATTTCCTTTTTCGGGAAGAAGAATTCGATTGGTGCTCGGGTGCCGTCAACACAGCCTGTGAGATAGGAGTCCTAACGAAGAAGAAGAGGTTAGCACCAAAGGATGAGAGGAAGAAAGGAAAGGAGCACGTCACCGAGGCAGAATTTCCTCATAAACTCATGCAGGAGTGCATGGCCGGTTTCTATGTCGTCTCTCTCTACGAGTCAGACCTTCAAGAGTTTCAGACGGTTTTGACACGAGTGATGAAAGACTACGAGGAGTTGAAGTACCTGCTGTCCTTTGCAGCAGCACATGGCGGAGAAGCTGGGCGGGCAGTGATGGAAGCTCTCTGCAAGAATGTGGGGGATGAGGAATTCATTATGGGAGTGGCATATGACTGTCACAATGAAACTGCCATCACTCCTGCAGTGGACCTCTTGCGACAGCGCAGTGAATTTATCATGGAGGGCTATGGATTGAACATGCATTTTATGTATGCACTGGCATCGAGCATCAATAGGGTAAGGCATCCTTCAGTAAAAATTAATATTTGAATCGTTTAAAGGGATCTAGTTACTTTGTTGACATGTGCAAAAAGTGACGAATGGCTGATTCACTGTATATAGTTGTTATCTGATATATCCACAGGGTATTGAACACAACAAGGTATGAGAGAACCGCTAAAATTCCAATTGGATTTGAGGATTTGGACAATGTTACTAAGTCCCTTTAATGCCAAGAATAACTAACTAAACTCCCATAAAAATGTATATAACATTACAAGTGCAATAATAAGCGGTGTAGCCAGCTTTATATCACAGTTTCAAGATACGAAAGCAATTATGGTTGTCTATGGTGTTCCATATTTCAAATAACCAGCTGTGTATAAACTGGGGAAAGTTTGTAGTGTGGATTTAGCGCCTTTAAGGATAAGCTTTTCAATCCTTACAGCTAACAAGATAAACAAATTGCATTGTAACTGGTTTTTGTTGATTCTACAATTTTGAATTGTTTCGACTTGCCCATGTTACCCTGACCATGAGATAGTTAGAACAATTTAAAAGAAAAAACAATCCTACATAACCAATTCTAAAGGAAAATAAGGTAAAGGGTGTATCGACTCGTTATACATTTTCTTCCTACCCTACTACTAGTAAATATATTCATATTTTCAAAGTAGTAATGCCCGATTTAGTCCCTTCTATCCCCGTAAATTGAAATCACTTTCCATTAACCCTAATAAGGCCGGGGGGGGGGGCATAATGGCCCCCCCCCCCCTCCGCAATTTTTGTATTGCTCCAAAACGCAGTAAGATGACGCGCCGCTGCTAGGTGACTTTTTTCTTTTGGGTCTTGCGCATATTTTAAAACAAAGATTTTGAAAATCGGACATACCGTTACAAAGTCACGTGACCTATTGTCTATGCATGTCAGCCCGAAAATCGCTCAATTTCGTGATTTGTGTACAAAACATATGGAAATATCAGTTTTTGTAAAAAGAGGTATATCATTGGTTATTTGGTCTCGTTTACATTTTATGTGTTTGTTTTGGGGTTCAAAATAGTTGAATTATAGTTAGAAATAAAATAAACAACAAAATCAATAAAATACATAAGTTAAAAAAACAAAGAAATACATATGAAATTATAAAAACTCTTCCAAATGTTTTTTGTCGTATTATTCCAAATGCTCTAAAGAATATATGTAGTGAAAACCAATGTTTAATTATGAAGAATATATGATTTTTGGGTAAAAATATGAATTTGATGACCTTATTTGCATAAATTACCATAAATATGCAGATTAATGTATTTTCCAAAAAATTTAAGATCTTAAGGGGGGCCATAATGCCCCCCCCCCCCCTCCCCCGGCCGTAGAAAGACTTCAAATAGCCCGGCCTTTTTAGGGTTAAATATAAAAGCATTTGGGGATAGTAATGGAAGACGTCCCTCATCTCAAACATTAGGGGAAATGATAATAGCACATTTCAACTCCTGCGCTCTACGCCCATGTATGTGAAATTCTGTTCAGTCCACCTAACATGCCTAACAAGACATGCAGTTCCAGCGTAGACGGAAATGGTCATGTATTTTATGGTACATGTTTATACAACCCTAATGAGTGGTCAGTGTGTGACAACATTCGTGAACGACAGACTGTGTACATTATATATTTGTGTCGTGCTTAACTGAAACTGGTCAGATTATGATTATATATTTTCAGTTTTATAACTGTATTTGTTTATACACCGTGTCCCAGAAAAAACGAAACCGGGTTTCATGGCAGAAATGTTATGTTATAATGAATAATTTCCTTGATGATATATATATGTCTGAAAAGCTATGTGTCTCTTCTTTTATTTGATATACAACTTATGGCACATAATTCACGCATGACTGAATTAGAACGATAGAAAGTGGTGTTACCAAAATTCAATTTGCGCGCAGAAATTGCAAGTTTGGGTGAGGTTTTGGGGAGAGTTTTAAGAGTAGTAAACGTACTTATTTTGAAAAAGGACAGACACCGCATGAAAATTCATAATTTTATCTTTTATATGACACCTCATGATTAAAAAATAAATTATATATGCCAGAGAACGAATACAATGAAAACATGCTTGATTCCAGCCCAAATGAGTAACTTTCCTGATCTAGCCTGTTTCCTGATCCCCATGTTTGTGTAAATTCACTCATGCATCAAAGTCCATTGTCAGCTGCTAGTCAGGAAAGCTGAGCGACTTCTTACTCAACTTTCACTCATTCGGGCAGAAATCAGGCATGTTTTCATTGTACTCGTTCTCTGGCATAAATCATTTATTTTTTTAGCATGAGGTGTCATGTAAAAGAAAAAAATCTGAACTTGTATGTGGTGTTTGTCCTTTTTTTAAATAAGTACGTTTACAACTCTTAAAACTCACCCAAACTTCAAATTTATGCGTGCAAATTGAATATTGGTAACACCACTTTACATTGTTCTAATTCAGTCATGCTTGAAGTATGTGCCATAAGTTGCACATCAAATTATTCATTATGACAGAAAATTTCTGCCATGAAACCCGGTTTCGTTTTTTCTGGGACACGCTGTATAATGTCTGGTTCTTATCAGCGTAATTGTTTTTAACTTTGGGACACGTGGTCGACGCCGTTTATGCAAGGACACAGGTTATAACCTGTGTGGTATATGTAATTATATTTCAAAAAGAACGATGACTACCCCGGTCCTATCACCAGGCATGTCAGTGACGAACATGACACTTCCTACCGCGCTGGTATCGGCCTCATCTCACTTCCCAAGCTCCGGGAGATGACAATTGAAGGTGATCAAGGTTCAGACGATGCGTTCTGGGAAGGAATGGCAGCAGGAGCATCACAGTCACAGGTAATTTATGATGAGTATTACTTGCGTGTATCAGTTTGATGTTATAAACACGCATGGTATCATTGCATTCAATATTTGCACGTTGTACGGTATGTTGGGTGCCAACAAGCTTTATGATACAGCAAGTGTACAACTTTTAACGTTAATATTAATGTTTTTGTTTTTTTTACTATGTATGCTACAACGGTTACTTACACACGCTACCTGCATGCCTCAATAATGATTGGAGAAATATATATACCCTGCAATTTCGAATGTATTTTGAATGTGATCCTACTTATTGTCCAATGAGCGGGATCCAGAATTCGAACCTAGTGCATTGTCCAAGGGGGAATTATAGTTACTCTATGATATTGTCCGTTGTGTTTGTCCATTTATCCACTATTGCTGCTCTCTACTCAGGTGTATAAATGGGGACCCGGAAGAAAGGGAACGGGGTTCATTAGCATTATATGCGCCTTACAGGCGACTGGCTGGAATACTCACAAAAGAGTGAACATTGTGCTATTTGCGTGTGTACCCTTTGACCGGGGTAACAATGATATAAATAATTATATAAATATCCGTGAGTATTATCAATGTGTTTCTCGTATCCTTGATTGCGTTTATATAGGCTGTATATACTGTTTTCTCATCTTCTCTTTCTTTGCTTAAACTGTCCGTATGTTTGCACACAATACAATCCATGATCTTTATATCATTGTTATAATTGTTTTGCGAATCATGGAATTCTATTTGAAAAAATCAACAGGTACATTAATTCGTATGACGTTTCTGAGCCTACAGCAAGTGCGCATTTGAATTTGATATTCTGTATGTCACATTATTTTGTGCTATAGCAACCACTGGAAATGTTCTAATTTGTTAATTTTATATTGGGTATAGATTTGCTAACTCACCTAATAATGATTATAACAAACAATCTCATTTATTAATATCAGATCGCTATTTTTCGAATGTTGCGGTTTTATACATGTATACACTCTCATCACTGGATCACAGTAATGAGCAATACTATAAACGGTTTGCCGCGATTATCAAACCTAGTATAGGTTTTCCCGGCCAATTTCATACTTTTCTCACCCAAATTCACACAAGGGTCATTAAAATGCACGCATTTCTTGCTCATGGGCGAATTCGGTCATTCAATTTCACAATCCTAGCATCCGAATTCGTTAACTGGCACCCCATTTTCAATTTAGAGCAATCAAAATCACTATACGTGCATGCAATTTCATTTCCGGGCACAGATTTTCACGTTCGTGCATTAAAATTCACACGTTCATATGACCGTGTGAATTTGAATGTACGAACGTAAAATTATGTGTCCAAAAATGAAATTGAATGATCGCGTAGTGATTTTGATTGCCTTAAATTGAAAAAAGGGGTGCAAGTAAACGAAATTGGATGCAAGGATTGTGAAATTGAATGACCGAATTCTCCCATGAGCAAGAAACGCGTGAATTTGAATGACTCTTGTGTGAATTTGAGTGAGAAAAGTATGAAATTGGCTGGGAAAACCTATATTATACCAACACCATTTTACTAAATTAGTATTGAAATTAGAATTCTAAACGGGTGCATAAAGAACATCTATTTAAAAAATCTAAATGTTCTTAAGTTAAAGGGAACATTGTCCAAATCCTGAAAATAAAATTTTAATTCTAGCGGTTCCCTCATACCTTGTTATATTCGTATTACCAATAAAATCATGGGACAGGTTTCGGTTTTTCAAATTTCCCTTTCGTTACAAAGATATGTACGATCGAAGTATTCAGATAAGGAAAACTCCCCCGGAGTTTTTCTTACCGTGTACAAAGTGAGTGCAGTGAGTTAGTGACTATCACTTTGCATTTTCGCTCATTACTTGGCCATGCAATGTCCATTTGACTTGAAATGTTCACACAATACCCTGTGGACATATGAGATAACAACAATATACATTGCATCAACCATTCATCACTTTTTGCACATGTCAACAAAGTTACTAGATCCCTTTAAGGTGTTTTCCTATAGACCAAAAATAGTAAGGGGCATTACGCACATGTAATGATTTGAAAATAATACAGCGAAACTCATGGTTGTTTTTGTGGAATAGGACGGATGTGTGGGGGTGTTTCACATTGAGTATACTCACTAAAAACACTTGGAATTATCGTATTATTATCTTAATCAGAAAATCATGTATTAAAACATATGTGACCTTACACCACAAAGCGACCGTTATGTCGCTGTGGTAGTTTCTCTTTTATTAGCTAAAATAGTCAATTTTGTTTTTAAATATGTGATTTAGGATTTTCTTATTTTCTGAATAAACATATCTTAATCTACCTTCTGAAAAAATTTGAGCGTCAGAAATCATGTTTAAATATTAATTTTTAATTTAATAAATGTAATCTTATTACAGCCCATGAATAGACACAAATCTTTTAAACGGCCCGTTTCTCCCTTATTTTAAAAATGCATCAACCATATTCCATATATTTGGCATTCATTTTGAAAGGGTTTGCTTAGTCCAAATATGACAAATTATATACCATTTTAAAGGTAATCACTTCTATTTTAATGTTATATGAAAATCAGCAAAATCAGTTTTCTCGACTTATTGGTCTTTTTGTGGTGTAAGGTCACATATTTACTTTGTTTTCCATAAAAAATAATATGTTCTCAACATACTTTGTGTTTTGCGATAATTCCGACATTTTTTATCTTCTTTCTTGTTACCAATGTCCTCTGCTCGTTTCCTAACCCCTGAAACTCACTTTCTCTATAGTCCATGCAAGCATTAATCCAATGATGTCAGCAATTTTATCAGGTCAGGCGTACATTTCTATATTCATTTACTGTATACTAATAAGTAATTTGACCTTCAGAATGGGTACTGCTCTATCCTCCAAGCCAATTTACATTGGCTCAGCCACGAACACTAATGTATTGGCTATTGTGCTTTTGGTGATTTGTTATCTTATCTTATCAAATATAGTTTTATTCCCTGAATTACATATGTTGGCATGTTATTCATAGATAGATGATTGAGTGTGGTGCTTTTGGTGATTTGTTATCTTATCTTATCGAATATATTTTTATTCCCTGAAATACATAATTATATTTTTATTCCCTGAAATCCCTTAATTAGAGTAAAAAAAAAGTAAAATACGTACAGCACTAAATCGTGTTTTTTTTTTCGTTGGACAATATACGTATGGACATGCAATCATTATATCAAAATGGTATCATTTCATTTATTGGAAAAATAAATAGTAATGGATGAAAAATAGTACATGTCCAAGTACAGCACACAGTTCCTGTACATAATATTGAATCGTCTGCAATAAATGAACATGTCATAAAGACACCGAACCGTCTGCAATAAATGAACATGTCATAAAGACCAGTGCAAATCCTGAAGTGTTGGACAATACATTACATTCTTTTTCATGATCATCAGATACAACAACTGACTCTTGGAAATGATAATAACACACTCTATTTGGGTCGTGTTGCTTCTGAACATCTTGGGAAAGCTATCTGCACCATGCCTAATCTTCAGTCACTCACGATGAGAGGTGTGCAGCTTGATGATGCTCTCTTCACAACTATGTCATCATTAGCGCCATCGTCAAAGGTAAATTACATTATCAACCTCCCCCCTCCCGCCTCTCAATCCCTTCACCCCATTTCACCTTTCTCTCTTTCGTATTTACTTATACGTTCATATTGTAACCAAATTGACTATAGCGTATACATTTTAAAGAGGAACAAAACGCTGGCACTTTTACCCACTGTTACTAATAAGTGTATGATTCATGTTACTTCAAGTCGTATATTCATTGTTGTGTACTATTACATGGGAAAATAAGGATATAATCAATGTGTTTTGGATCAATAACATCTGTTTTGACTGACCACTGGAGACTAAAATGTTTTTACGGTACCACATGAAACGTCCTCTGAGTGTGCACTTATAAAAGCGTTAATTCAAACATATAAAGAAACTGACCAGAAATATATTGTGATTAAAAGAAGGCAAAGAAAATGGGATTCCAACGGGATCCCGTTGGAATCCCATTTTCTTTGCCTTCGTTTAATCCTAATAAAAGCGTGTTAAGCCCAGTGCCCATTAGGCGATCTACGCTTGCGATCTAGCCCGAGTTGCTTGTGATCTCGGTTCGGTGTGAATCGCACCAGTTCGCCGCGAGTCAGCCCGATCTCATTGCGTACGCGATCTTTTCAGTGCCCACCATGCGATCTCACGGCGACTTCCTATTGTCCCTATTTCCACGCATGCGCGCATCGTTGAGAATTAGAGCCAGGTATTGTTCGCTCTTGCTTGTCTTGACATCAGAATACGCTTTGCGAGTTTTTTTTAATAAACCCAGTGCCCACCTTGCGATCTGCGCCTAGCGATCTTGCCCGAATAGGAGCGATCCCCTGAGATCTGCACCAATGGCCGCACCAGATCGCTGTAACTCGCGTCCGCAAGGGTGGTGTCGGTTGCGGTCGCAATGTTTTGGACATGTTTTAAAATTTCGTTCTCGATCGCATGTCGGGCGGGATCGCACAAAAAAAGCCATTTGGGCAATTGTTCATATTTCCTGATATCAGGAATTCAATCCTTGATATCAGGAATTCTGTTTTCAAATATCAATAATTAAATTCTTGATATCAGGAAATAAATTAATGATATCCAGAGTTCGATTTCTTGATATCCAGAGTTCGATTTCTTGATATCAAGAATTCGATTTCTTGATGCCAGGAGTTGAATTTTTGAAATCAGGAATTATCATTGGTTAGCAACAGAAAATGGTTTCTTGATATCAAGAATTCAATGTTCAGTTATGCGAAACTGCTCTACAAAGGCGCCCTGCAAGAATCAAGAATTCTTTTCTTGATATTTTTCTTGAATTGTTGATATCAATAAATGATTTGCTGTTGGTAACTCTTGATATCAAGAAAAGGAAATAAATGTTCAAACGGCTAGCCATGCCTCGCCAACAAATTCAGAATAAAAAAGCGTGAATTCCTCGTTATTGTATTCCTTGACAATGGGTGGAAATGGGGGCCAAGCTATGACCCCAAGGAGGCCAAATTGAAGAGATCGCGTACACAATGGAATTAGGCTGACTCACTGCGAACTGATGATTCCAAGGTCGCTAGCCCTATGCGATCTTGTCCGAATAGGAGCGATCCCCTGAGATCTGTGTTAAGTCGCAAAGTGGGCACCAATGGCCGCACCAGATCGCACCAGATCGCCGCGAATGCGATCGAGACCGACCTGGTCGCCAGATTTTTGAACATGTCAAAACCCCGGCGACCGCAACCGACACCACCCTTGCGGACGCGAGTTACAGCGATCAGGTGCGGCCATTGGTGCCCACTTGGCGACTTAACCACAGATCTCAGGGGGTCGCTCCTATTCGGGCAAGATCGCTCTAGATCGCTAGGCCCAGAATGCCAGATGGGCACCGGGCTTAAGTTATAAGTAACCACTGTTTTTCAGTTTGCTGCTATGTTGGTTAGGTACAATAAGGAACTAAAAACTTGATGTAAATAAAAAAAAAAAATGCCATAAACACACAGGAGTATCTGCAGTTGTCGATCATTTCGAACTCAAATAGTATTTAAGACATTTGGATTTGTATAAAGTTTAACATTATTATTTCGGTGTGAGTTGTAAATACCAATGGTTACTGCGATATAGCAATGAATAAACGCAGTAAGTGAATACTGTAAGAAATATACAATATTATGTTTCATCACACCATTATAATACAATACAGATGTGTGTAGCAGTTGAGTAATATACACACATAGACCATTTATTGGGTGATTTCAAGTATGGTGTTTAAGATGTTAGTGTTTATTAGACACTAACATCGGCCTTAAACACCATACTTGAAATGACTTAGTGTTAGGATGGTGTCAACAGATTGACCTCGAATTTCGCCGTAATACAAACTTCCGTTTCCGGCAGGTGGTGTTTATTGTTATTAGTGAATAAATTTTCGTAGATGGTGTTGAGCTAGCGTTAGTGTTTAGTCAAACGGTAGCCTTAACACTGTACTTGAAATGAGTTGGTATTAGAGGTTTGACCTCTATTTTTGACGTATTTCCGGCAGTGCCACATGGTAGCTGGTGTTTAACGTCGTCTGCGAACCAACCAAATTGTGTTAGTGTTGAGACTGTATATGCAAAACTCCATAGAGAACACTAATCCCTAAGGGATCGAAATGAAAATTATTTCAAGTTCAGCTTGGGTGTTAGTGTTACTGTTTAGGTGAGATTGACAGTGGGCCTATCCGAGCATTAAAATCGCAATTCTTAACTGAAATGGTGGTGTTTTCGTTAGTCTGAGCATGTAAAAAGGGTATCAACCTAGATAATTTGAGAAATTTTACTTGTCGGACATCAATCATGCTTAATTAACCCTGGTAAATGGGCAGGTGCTTGTGTCGAGCCACATGTAAAATATCATACAGAGGTGGATATTTCCTGTGATTCTTGCAAAATTGATACTTAGTTTTCAGACACCTTACTTTTAAAACCATATTGTTTTTTCTTAATAATTATACGTTCTAGTTTCCATGTTTTAAAAAAGCCTATAAATGACTGCTAGCTTTACCCAGGACGAAATTCCAGTTGAAATTATAATTGGTACCCATTGAATTCAATGGGTACCCATTGAAACCAATGGGTACCCATTGAAATTCTAATTGGTACCAATTGAAACTGAATTCAATGGGTACCCATTGAAATTGGTTTAAATGGGTACCCATTGAAATTCTAATTGGTACCAATTGAAACTGAATTTAATGGGTACCCATTGGCATTGTTTTCAATGGGTATTTGTTTCATTTTCCATATACTCTTGATTACCAATTGATTTCAATTGATAATTGTCAATGTGTAATTTTCAATTGGTACCAAGACTTAGACTGGTAATAGACTTAGTTTACATCTTTTCAGTTCTATGATGAGAATGAGAAAGATCATTTGAAACATCGTGATTCATGATGATTACTTGCCCTGGCTCCACCCTTCGCTGCGCCCCCCCCCCCCCCAACTCCCCACGTAGAGGACCCTGTACGTTATCTATACACCGGGAATTGTTTGTAGTTAAAATACATCTTTGACATTTGTTTTTATTGATCTTGTCTTGTCATATTTCAAAACTGTTATTAATATAATAACAATTTTTAATACAGTATTTTAATACAGTAAACTTATAATTGAGCTAAAAGCTCTACGAGATAACAATTTGTTTATATTTGGCTGAAAAAATAAAAGAATTGACTACATCAGAGACTCAACCCACTTCCAACATTTCGTCTGTACATGACACACGTGCGACTTAACCCACTCGGCCACCGATCAGTTACTGATCACGTGACAGATTTAATTATAATAAAGTACATCTCACATTCCTTCCTTGTTCGTCGGCACTTGATGTCGTACCGCCACTGTGATGTATGCCTTCATCGTCGCCTATACAAACTACTAGCGATGAGTTCTCCGCCCAGATACCGCGGCGAGCATTCAATTTTTTGTAGAAAGTCGCGCAGGTTTCTTGCAAGTTTAGTTATGAATTCCACTAAAATAGGGAATATCTACTAACATCGTATGGATCAAGTGAGCGGTTTGAGTATTTACTTCTAGTTATGGTATTAAATACATGCATGTGATATGTCTTTATTTCGGTTTGCTCTCTAAATTCGTAACCATGTAAGAGTTTTCGTCACCATTTAGGGGGGTTAGGGGTGACATTTGTCTGGTGTTGACTCAACACTATCGATATTAAGGTTGATAGCGATTTGGTATGATCGTTTTCCTGAAAGTTCGTGATCGACCTCCTCTTAATCTGCATGCCGGTGTTGTTAAGGCTCAAATTAGAGGCAAATGTTCCTCCTCAACACTAACAGTAACATCAACACCATACTTGAAATCACCCATTGTCCATTGATCCTTGCATCCTACTCAATATTACAGGCATATACATACCATAGAAGTATGACTCCAACACTGCCGTTGTAGAACGATACATACGTACTGGTGCCCCTACATACTGTGTGACATTATTGATTAGCTATTTAGCATACAGTATATGTAAGTTTTTGTTGTTATATGTTATGTGATTCCTTAGCACTGGTGTGGATTATGATAATGCTTTCAAATTTCACATATGCGATCATTCATGATAAAATATTATTTTATCAACAAAACGGAGGTGTAATTCTCCACTCTAGATAATGCTTAATTAAAGCATGTTGCGGGAGCCGGCTCCATGCATTTCAAAGTTGAGGTGTCGATCCGTATAGTTGCGATTCGGGTGGAGGTGGGACATTTCTCAGGTCATCAGTGACAGTATAAAGAGGCCTTGACGCCCAATCGCAGGTGGCAAAGAAGCTTTTGGGATTTTAGTAGTTTAGAACAAGATGAGTGTAAAACAGGGTGAACAAGACAAGTGTAATTCTGAAGAAAAAATGATATGTCTCACTTAAGACCCTGTTTGTATAGTTTGTATTCAAATAGTATCCATAAATGCAATATGACGCTATGCAGGCACCTGGAGATTCAAAACTTTTCCTTTCAAAATGGTAAACGTGACCCCATTAATTTGTAAAATAAACATTTAATACACAGAGTATATTTAATCATTCATAATTCGCTATAGTTTATTTTCACGAATATGTTGTTTTTAAGATGTTGAATTACATATCGGTGACATCGCTAATAAAACCAAAATTTCAGCCGTTTCTGAACGGATTTTCGATGCAAACTCCACTACCTTCACCATGTTCATGTTTATTGAACATATCAAAAAAATTAATCCAGTAAGATGTTATTTGAAGGAAATATCAATAAGGAGGACTTGAGGAATTATATCACAATAACTAACATACAAAACATACAAACAAGTTTTACGCTATTTAGTAAATGTTATGATATTTTGAAGATTAACTAGTTAATGATATACCCAAAGGGGTATCCTCAATTGTTTTAGTGATACCTACCACATATTGTATGCCTTCAATTTGATTAAAAACATGAATTTTATACAAATTGCATGGGTTTTGTCCTTTCCTTCCATGTACATTAAAGGTATGGGTTTTCCATACATTTTTTAAAACAAAGTGCATAATGTGTTGATTTTCCCCTGCAAGTTGTGATTTTATCTAGGACAGGTCTCCCCAGTTCCTAGTGTAACTTGTCTTAGCACTTCGATTCTTGGTGAGAGTTGCCAAGTGGCATAAAACTCTGTTGGAGAAGCCAATAATATTTGGATGCTGATTGGCTGTGCTTTAGCAGTATACCAAGATAGGGCCTATCTTCACCTGGGCCCCGTTGCAGAAAGAGTTACGATTGATCGTAAGTCCCAAAATTGATCGTAAATGGCCTTAGTGCTCCTAACTTACGATCAATCCAAAATGTACGATCAATCCTGTTGCAGAAAGAAGTTACGATTGATAATGATCGTAACTATTGGTCGTAAGTTTTAAAATTGATCGTAACTTTACGATATAAAAAAAGGTGTTTTATCTTTACGATCAATCCTAGAAGGGGATGTACATGGACAAACATACCAACATACACACTCATTCAAGCACAGAAATACAGATAAAACTCATCCTCATAAAACAGATAATCATACAGTGTTACACATTGATTCATAATTTCATACATACATGCATACAATACATACATAAACACACACATACATGCATATATTCACACACACACACACACACACACACACACACACACACACACACACACACACACACACACACACACACACACACACACACACACACACACACACACACACACACACACACACATACATCCAGTCAAACCTTTCTCAGCAGCCTCCTGTCTACACCGGAAAACCTGTCAACAGTGATCACTAAACTGATAAATAAAGAATGGTATTAATCTATTTGTAGAGGGCACCTAATTACAGTGGCAACTCTTCTTGTTACTCTTCAGTGGTCATTATACGGTACTAAGGTTTGACTATATTAAACCGTAAAGGCCTGTATAGAAACAAAGGGTAATGCTATACTTGACTGAGAATGAAATAGCCAACAAAGTGCATGTATTTTTATTCTTCAAATTTTTAATCCAAAAAGAATACACAATTAACACATATGACTTTCGATTCATTCCATCAAATAGAATGTTATCATTTTGCAGTGAAATGAATACATTCTCTAATGATTATGCCAGTCCTTTTTTCCAAGATGAAATCATACTAATACATAGCAAGAATACTAGGCTATGTAGAGCACTATTTGGATGCCAATTATATATTATAATCAGGAGCAGTTAGAAACCGATACAATAGTCTTGTGAACCATATCAACTATCCAGGGAGAATATTGAATAATAATAATAATAATGGTGGCTACTTAAATATAGCGCATGTTCCGTCTTTCGACGCTTGCGGTGCAACACTTTAACCCGGTCATCGGATACATGCACTCAATTCAGCACACAAAGTGCACATTGTCCACTCCCTGGGGAGCATTCCAGCTAGGTGCACACAGTGCTACGTAACTCCTTTCCATCCTTCCAGGTGCCCATTTATATATCTGGGTCGGGAGCAGCAAATGTGGATAATGTTCTTGGTTGAAGGAAAATCGCGATGGGCATACGTACCTTGGGTTCGAACTCAGGACCTCACATTAGAAGGCACGCGCTCTACCAATCTCGCCACACCACGTATTGCCAATTACCCTTCTTGCTCGGTCATCCTTCTCCAGCTTGGGCAGATACGTTCGTCGTGGTCTTCTAACCGGGGGAGTCCACCATAGAGTTCGGTTTGCTAGGTAGCCCAGCAAATTCAGGCATCTACTGCAGACAGCGAGGCTGCTTGATGAGCTGAAATATAATACAAAACATGAACATAAAAAACAAAGTTGTACTCAATAGATTGTAAAATATAGTAGTCTAGTTACCTAAACTACATTCAATGACGCACAGTTTCATCATGAACAGATTTATAAGTCTTGTTCCCACAGTCAATGTCTTGCACGTATCACCTTGAAATGCCACGGTACTAGCTGTCACAGAGATAAAATACTAATTAAAATCATTTGTTTTTGGTCACATCATATCCAATCCATGTTCACCTGCAAACTTGAATGTTCAAGGGATAAGTAATCAATGACATTTTATAAACCAGCATTCTATTTGAAAACGAGCCCACAGAGAAGAATTAAGTCATTTACATGTTTGCACGTTGACTTTGTAAAGAATGCCATAAATGCCCATAATAATAAAGCATTTTAAATTTGAGCAACAAAATCATTTTTTCAATTAACTTTTAGCAAGTGACCTACTTAATAATGGACATGAATATAGGCTATATTCATGTCCATTATTATATAGCCATAACAAATAATTATTATACTACAAACTACAAACTAAAGTCATGACTATCGAAGAAAAATATTAGGCTTCAGTGTTTGAAAAAATAATTTTGTGTAACATCATGCATCATCAGGTTCTCACCTATCCCGTAGCTGTGGCTTGGCCTTGGGGGCGACACCAGTGGCTCGACAGCTTCCTCCAAGGCAAAGGCTCCATCATATCCTTCTCTCTCTTTCGCTTTCCTCATTTCATGTCATCAGCCTGTCCATTCTGTTAATTCTGCCTCTCTTCCCCTATATGGCGCTGTACCACTATGGAATTGTACAGTAAAGATGCAAATTACCACATGAATTTGAACACATGAGATGGACTCACAGGAGGCTAATTTTGTAATTTTGTCCTCCATTATATTTTCATATCTTTGCCTTGCCCTTGGCGGCCATGGCATGCATACCTTTAATTTCCTTTTTAATTTCAGTTTTGTTTTATGTTTGTTTTTTAACTAGTTTTGTTTGTATAGACTAAAGTAGCCTGTAGGCTGTATAGCCTAGGACAATTTGTCATATTTGGCAAATATTTGAAAGATAGACAGTATATATATCAACTACAAACTCTACAAAGAATCAATTTAAACGGGTCTCAGGGCTGTCTCTGATGTTTAAGTACAGATTTTCCAGTATAAAATGAGTCCATAATTTTGAGTTTGGACTTGGTAATGGAAATGGTATAGTTACCGTGTTAAATCACTGACATGGATTTAAGTACATGGGGTAACACTATAATAATAACACCGCAGCTTGTGTGTACGAGCTACCATTATGCTAGGATAATTACGATTCTACACAAAATACACAACATTTATGATAATTATATAGCAATATAATAAGGTAAGTTTACATTTCATATCATTGCCGGTGAAATTTTTCTTTGTAAAAGGGGTCAAATGTGGACTTACCGCTCACTACTCGAAGCAGGACTAGTTAAGAAATAAGATTTGTCTGCCGCGTCTCATGTTATATCAACAAGCCCAATTCCGCGGCAAATACGCTGGATTCCGCGGTAATGAGTCGTTGTCTATTTCCAGCCGTGTCGGAATATGTTTTAAACGGAAATTTGTAACGGGATCGTGCGCAAGTCAAATCTACTTACGATAGATTTTAAAATCGCTTCTTGCAACGAACATTTCAAATTGAACGTAACTTACGCACAAAAAATCGAGCGTAAAGTTACGACCGATATTCTTTCTGCAACGGGGCCCTGGTCTTACTTATTTGATAAGAGCGATTGACTGTCACTTGGCAACTCTAATCAATAATTAATTTACTCATGAACAAGCCCTACAAAGAATGGAAAGACATTTCTATGATATAAGCACTACTTGCAGAAACAAAAACTTGAAATGTTCCACTATGCATTGAAAACATGTGTATAAAACCCATACGTTTTTATGGTAAAAATCCATGCAAATATTTATAAAATTCTTGTTTTCTTCAATTTCAAGACATCAAATCTGTGTAGGCATTCCTTATCCCATTGACTATACCCCCTATGATATTTTATGAGCTTTTGTTTCTTTAAAATGTAATTAAATTGACAAAATAGTGTAAAACATCTCAAAAAATGAGCAAAAAGTGCTTGGTCTAATAATTATTTCCAAGGCTGTATATGGCGCCACTCAGAGCATTATGGTGCATTTGATTCCTAAACAAACAACGTGTTCTTCCTCAAAAAGGAAACAGCTTGATAATGAGGCAGAATTGAAGAATTAATAATTAATTGACCGACCTGTACGTGTCATTTCCTACGTACTGAGCTAAAAACACCTATGTTTTAAATTGAAATAGCTAGGATAAATCGAATGTTCTAAAGAAAGAAAAGTGTTCATTAAACGACTAACATTCCAATGTTCATATTATTATTTATTTCGTATCAACCTGTCACAGATAAAAAGGGTGAAATTTAAGGTTGAAAAGAGGATACGAAAAGCAAAAATGTTCAACACAAATATATCGTAAAATAACTTATTATAAATGCTTGCGTCTCGGTAAATTTTACATCATTGGAAAGGATAAAGACTCGTTTTTGATGAGAAATGATTCGCATGTTCATTAATCTTTTAGAATAGTCAGGAGCTAGCAAAATATCACACGGGATAAAAAAAAATTAATATGATTTCCGAAATTCCAGCTCTGTGATTGGCTCATTCAACTACTGACCACTGTTGCTGAGGTAACGGGCCCATAACAACAGTCATTCGCACCTGACGTTGCCCGCTTTGTCACCATGCGGTCTTGGCTGAATAGCCCACAAGTCGCGCGTGATGTTGAATAAGCCAATCACAGAGCTGGAATTTGTAAATTCCCAGTAATTTTGAAACATCTTGTGATATTTTGCTAGCTCCTGACTATTCTAAAAAATGAATGAATATACGAAAGGTGTAGTATCTGAGCCAATACTTTTCTCTTTCCAATTATGTAAACATTACCGAGATGCAAGCACATTTGATATATTATTTTATAAGGTAAATATGAATCATGCAATTCTTGTTTTATTATCATATTTTAACCTTAAATTTCACCCTTTTATCTACGTCAGTTTGAAGCGAAACAAATAATTGCATAAACTTTGGAGTATAAGACGTTGCATCGACGCCTTTCTTTCATGAAACACTTAATTTCTCTTAGTTTATGCGATTTGAAATATCGTTGTTCCTGCTCACTACTTTTTCATAGAAATCTAAGTCATGCATATTTTTTTTTATAAATGGGAAGCCTTGTTGATGCTCTGCGATCTCACTGGAAATGGAATGGAAGGGATGACTCGCAGATTTTTGAGCTGTGTGAAATTTGTATTGACTTCGTGCAAACCATTTTAATTTGCTTTCATAATGCGTCGGCAAACCTGGGTTAGTCTGTCAGCTATTACCAACATAATCCCCTGTATATATTTAGTCCGTGATAACTCTTGTGCAGTTCGATTGCATAATAACATTCGAGTATTAGGTCTTGTGATCGTGTCAACATGGATTCCCGGTGTTCTTTCTCAACAGGGGATTCTCACTCATATTTCCAGTGGGAATTTACAGTTCAATGCTGTAACATACTCTCGCATGGACAAATTCCTACAGGCAGTCAAGTCAGTGTCGGAAGGCTCACACGCGTCTAAGGTAAAAGGTACGTTTACATTGATTATTCTAAACGCAAAGAACATGTTTGTTAGTACAAAATATAATGCTTTAATATATACGTAATGACGACTCCGTGTCATGTTATACTTCATATTGCGTGATTTTCTACGTATCCCCCTCAATAATCAATATAGAGTTTGAAATAAGCTGCACCATTAGCCCTTACATATTTTGAGTTCAGGCAATTAGCTCCCTTGTCATGTCAAATATGACTTTTTGGTTCCATTTAAAATGAATAAATAAAAAAGATCAACCAGTTTGACAAAGACACATGGGCGACATATTGCAAAAACGTAGTTTCATGTAGTGTAATTATGTCTTGCCTTAGGAATTTGTAGCGACTCCGAGCAGAACTTACAAGAGTGACCAACTACTGTAGTATGACATGAATCGAAAACAACTGCTTTCGGATTTATCTGTTCTTGTATTTTTGTCCTGTCCACAATCTATTTGAAAGTGGTTTGTAGCAGTTTAAAGGAATGATTTATGTCTAAATATATAATGTAAAAACGGTGCACACATTTCATGCATTTTGGGGAATATTATAAACGTATAGCATGTTTTGATGGCAAAAAATACCACAAATTGCCGTTTTAGCAAACTTACCTGTCTACCTCTGGTAGTTTATATCAATATGTGTATGTATTTATCATCAGAGCTGTCCCGGGCACCTCGGGAATTTCTCGCAAGAGGTCCTGAAGCACAGGCAGCGTACATCAAAGCCATTGCAGAAGGGAAGAAACGCGTTTACCGGACTAGATTGATGATTGTAGGGCAGGAGAGGGTAGGAAAGACAAGCCTCAAAAAGTCGCTAACTGGACAGCCGTACGTATTCCTTGATCAGCTAATTATAATTGAGTTTAATTTGTAACGAAAGTAGGCCTTTATATAAAAGTATAAAATAAAACAACCTCATTGCATAACACGTTATGAATAACTAAACGCTAATAACTTTATGAATTATATTTACTTTCATATGACAAAATATCTTTGAACTTTGGCTTGCAAAAGGCGGATTGTATATATAAAAGGAAAATAATCGTACAATGTAATGACGCTGGAATAGTAACTATAGTTTAACAATAAGAGTACATGTACTATGATCGATCAAAGTTGAGCTTCCGATTTGTTCAGGGGTTTATAAACAAGCTTTAACCAAGATTTACAAGTTTTATTTGAAAATCTTTTGTTTTGATATTCCATAAAACTAAATATACCGTAACTCAATCCAACCACAGTTCGATAAAGAAATGGCCTTCCCCAAAAAGAATAATACTGCCATGCGTTTATACGTTGTCATGTATGACAACGTTTTAACGCATCCCTATACAGGGTGGCCCAAAAAATAACGGAACGGGGCACTTCCCAAAATAAAGTAACAACATTATTATGTCCATCGGATAACGTGTCTTTTCAAATGAAAACACGATACCAAGAACAGTCATTTTGGTCGTGTAGTTTTTGTTTTAGGGTGCTGTGAGTGACACCATGTCAGGTTCCCTTTTTTGTCAATTTTTACCAAGTCAGTGTGTGATAAATCGCACTTACTGCCCATCATATGATCGAACTACGAGTAATCCGCGCGCCATTGTTAGTGTGCATTCAGCTGTTTGCCGGGAGAACGGGCATAGTTGTTCGATGCTATGACGGGCAGGAAGTGCAATTTATCCGGCACTGACGTAAAAATTGACAAAATGGGAACCTGATATGGTCTCACTTAAGACGTCCTAAAACAAAAACTAATCGTCCAAAATTACTGTTCTTGGTATCGTTTTTCACAAGTTCTTGGTATCGTTTTTCACAAGATCTTGGTATCGTTTTCCACTTGAAAAGACCCTAACCCTAACCCTTACCCTATCCGATGGACGTAATAATGTTGTTACTGTATTTTGGGAAGTGCCCTGTTCCGTTCTTTTTTGGGGCCACCCTGTATAGGTATCTAGTAACATTGTCAAAATTCTCAACATCAGATTGGAATACTAACGGTTCTCTTATACCTTGTTGCATTCGTAAATAGTATGGGACAGGTTTCGGTTGTTCGAATTTCCCTGTGCAAACATTATTTTCGATGTGGCTTCATTGCATGCTTAACATATTATTAGATGCAATTTGTTGATATTTTGAAATTAAATTGCACATTATGAAAAAGAAAACTATAGCATGTGTTGTAAAGATGAACATAACTCAGCTTCTGTAAATGACTCTGTCTCGCTGTTTGTGAACTAGATTTGACAAAAATGAAGTATCCACTGTTGGGATTGAAGCGGCACCGTCCGGTCATATCACCATCGATGTTGGGAAGACAACTGGTGGCACATGGCAACTTCAAGCAGAACATAAGGAAAGTGTAAAAGGTAATGATTTAATCTTCTTTTTATGAATATTTAAGAATATTAAATTTTAAATTTTAGTTTATGTAAGTACACTTTTGTTCACGTCTTGTTTTTGATAACGTTTAAATCATGACACAAAATTTACCGTTGTTGGTATTTCCCAATGGTTTAAATTAATTCCAGATATGATGTTCTCTATCTTTGCTGTTTTATTTTGCCTGAATGGGGGTGGGGTAGGCGTTGTTATAATTGATTATGCATTAAAGGGGTAGTTTAGTTTTGGTGGAGAGGACCAATACTGGCCATTTTTTTTCGCAACGTTGCTCCAACGTTGACTATCAACGTTGGACCATCAATGTTTGTGTACGCCCGAATGACGCTGCTACAACGTGTTGGACCAACGATGGACCATTATCGATCCATCGTTAGTCCAACAAGTTTGTCCAACGTATTATGGGTTTCGAGTTTCTAACGTTGGACCAACGTTGGTATCCAACCAGATTTCAACTTCCAAGGAGTTGCAATAATCCAACGTTGGATCAACGTTAGTATCCAACCAGATTTCAACTTCCAAGGAGTTGCGATAATCCAACGTTGGACCAACGTTGATATCCAACCAGATTTTAACATCCAACGAGTTTCAAGATTCCAACGTTGGTCCAACGTTGGCTTGCTACCTGGGGCGCTGCACATCATAATTTTTTTTGTGAGGTAATTAAAAACTGAGTGTCGAATTTGAGAGAACATGCCATTTTAATGGCAGAATAAACTTTATTTGGTCAAAATCCACCCAGAAACGGCTGAAATATCAATAAATATATCTGAGCCTATAATTATTTGGGGCCAAAATAATTAGAGAAATTTTTCAAAAGATTAATAAAATGCTTGCACTTTTTCAAAAATTGTCAAAAGCGTTTTTAAAATAGTTGTTGATATGATGATCTCTCTATTTAATCATTATTTCAATAAAACATCACATGCATAACTTTGTATGAAAAATCGTTGAAACCATCGCCTTTTTAGAAGGCGCCCTCTTGTGTTTTAATCACAGAAATACAATATAAACTAGATGTTGAATTCGTCACTTTTGACGAATTAAGGTTATACATATCGATTTATTTTGATAAAAGGATGATTCCAAAAATAACTACTCAATCATCATATCAATAAAAAAGAGAAAAAAAGAAAAAAAAGAAAGTAAAAAAATATTGCCTTGGATTCGTACCCACGACCCTTAGATCTGGTGTCACAAATTATACCGCGAGACCGACATTAGATCTCTTAACGAAAATGGGAAATCGGGAAAGATACATCAGTGATTGCACACTGCATTTGTCATTGTAACAGTGAATTATTTGACCTTTGAACCTAATTTACATATCCTTAACGCCATTTTCGTAATCCGATCATATCTTATGAACATTGTTCCTTTCATTATAACATACATGTGTGCTGAATTTCATGTTCGCGGCGTACGTGGTTATTGAGTAGTCATGCTTGATTTATTTGACCTTTGATGGTAAATATGACAATGAAATATGCATTTTCGCGATTTGGTGTTAACTTATGAAATGATGGGCTTACAAATCCCTATCTACATGCGAAGTTTCACATTGGTAGCATAATTCCTCTAGCAGTTATAGGTCGAAAGCATACGTTTTGGCTAACCCTCAATTTGTAACAGATTTGAACTCTTATTTCCAATCAAACAATTCATCAGGATCCATTGAACAAAACGAAATGTTGTGAATAGATTGCGAATAGAGCACGACATCAGCTACGATATATCAACATTTGGGAGAAAATTGACGGAGAATAAGCGATATATGGTCAAAAGTCCGCTGTTATCAATTTCAAAATTGATTGAAATTATTAAAATTCGCATTTTCAATTTTAACTCTAAATATGATGACTTTATAACATTTACTCGGCATGAATGAGGTATGAATTCGTATCTACAACTCATAATCTATCCGAATATTAAAAGAAAATTGGATGTTTAGGGACTTTTAAAAAAGTTATGGCCGAATAAAAAAAGGATGTTTTTACCACATTTTGCAATTTGCGTGTGCGCGTAATTTTGATTTTGACGCGCGCGTACTCCGTTATTATGAGTCAACAATGACTCAAATTGATAGGGTGCGTTGAGGGATGTATAAGAATTGCAAAACATGTGAAAAAACGGCAATTTTCTTATTCATTTGCGTTAAGCGCGCAAATACGCGCGCGCCGACGCGCACGCGCGGAATTTTTTGAAACGCTTAAAATTGTCTGAAACATATAGTAAATTACTCGGGTTAGGGTTTTGATCATTTTTGATTTTTTTTTCATTTGACGGACGCGTACGCGCGCGTCTCCGAGTGTAAGCACACGCGCATGAACTTGAAATATGACGATTTACCTGATTGATATTGATGCGAATTTTGAAGTGAAATTGATGATACATGACTGAGTTATGATGATTATTGAAATTTGACAAAATGGCGTCCTGATGACGTCATAGTGATGTGACGTCAGTGAAAAGGTTAGCAGATCTAAGTTAGATCATGATCTATCATCATGTGAATATTCATGACAATTGATTCATCTGATCTTGAGATATGCGACGGAAAAAATTAGGAAGAAGAAGAAGAAGAAGAATAAACTAGATGTTGAATTCGTCACTTTTGACGAATTAAGGTTATACATATTGAAATTACGATATGATGATATTGACTTTTCAACGCGTAATATGATAATGTCATAACATTTACTTGGCATAAATGAATGACACAAAATAGGGTAACAATATTAATTCATAACAAAAGGGGAGTGGGAAGCTCTTAAATTTACCAAAATGACTGTATAATGGCTCTGTACCGGACGTCTTATTTCAACCATATCACACCTTTCCTTTGGCCGATTTTGACCCGGTTTTCAGTATGTTAAAGCTGAGTTTCCGCTACACTCTCGCGATTTTTGAGTTTATTTCACGATTAGAGCACGGGAACAGGTCGTAATTGAAGGTTGAACTTTGTTTTACTTTATCGTGCACAATGATGACTTTACAAAATCTGATTGGCCAATGTTAAATTTGTAAAAATATGTGCAACTCATACTCTTTCAGAATATGAACAAATATTTGTATATTTCCATGTATCAAAGAAGTTGTGACCGATAAGAGAAGTGCATGTTTGACCAGATTTAGCCAATTTTCACACTCTTTGCGCGATTTCAACTTTAACCGGTCAATTCGATGACTTTAGAACATTTACTCGGCATAAAGGAAGTATGAATTCGTATCTACAACTCATAATCTATCCAAATATTAAAATAAAATTGGGTTTTTGTCGACTTTTGAAAAAGTTATGGCCGAATTAAAAAAGGATGTTTTTACCATATTTTGCCAATTATTTGTTTTGAATTGTTCGCCGTTAGATGGCGCTATTCAGACTTAGCCAATTTTCACACTCGTGCGCTATTTAAATTGTAAAGGTCAATATGATGACTTTGTAACATTTACTCGGCATAAATGAGGTATGAATTCGCATCTACAACTCATAATCTTTCCGGATATTCAAAGAAATTTGGGAGTTTGTGGACTTTTTAAAAGGTTATGGCCGATAAGAGACCAGACTCAGGAAATTTTCACGCTCGTGCGCTATTTAATTTTTAACCGTCAATATGATGACTTTATGACATTTACTCGGCATGAATGAGGTATGAATTCGCATCTACAACTCATAATCTATCCGAATATTAAAATACAAATGGGTTTTTGTGGACTTTTAAAAAAGTTATGCCCGAATAAAAAAATGGTTGTTTTTGAGCATTTTCAGATTTTAAGATCCTTAGACGAGCGCGTACGCGCTTGTTACGTAGCGCATGCGCATGCGCATAATCGGAAAAGTTGCCACTCGGCCTGATAATTGTTGGTGCCAAATTTAAAGGGAAATAGAAGATGCATGACTGAGATACATCCATGAATGAAATTTCACCAAATGGCGTCCCGATGACGTCACGAATAGTCGGCGGCACCCAGAAATTTGGCAGTTCTAAGTTAGACCAAGATCTATCATCTGGCAAAGTTTCAGGACAATACCTGCACCCGTTATTGAGGTATCCGACGAACAAAATTCTTGTTTTCGTGTCTCTATGCACTGGCATATAGACACAAAAACAATACTAGATGTTGAATTCGTCACATTTGACGAATTAAAGGTTATACATATTGAAATTACGATATGATGATGATATTGACTTTTCAACGCGTAATTATGATGATGTCATAACATTTACTTGGCATAAATGAATGACACAACATAGGGTAACAATATTAATTCATAACAAAAGGGGAGGGGGAGCTCTTAAATTGACCAAAATGACTGTACAATGGCTCTGTACCTGACGTCTTATTTCAACCATATCACACCTTTCCTTTGGCCGATTTTGACCCGGTTTTCAGTATGCTAAAGCTGAGTTTCCTCTACACAATCATTTTTTCGATTTTATTTCACGATTTGAGCGCGGGAACAGGTCGTAATTGAAGGTTGAACTTTTTTTTTCTTTATCGTGCACTATGATGACTTTACAAAATCTGATTGGCCAATGTTAAAATTGTAAAAATATGTGCAACTCATACTCTTTCAGAATATGAAAAAAATATTTGGATATATCCATGTATCAAAGAAGTTGTGACCGATAAGAGAAGGGCATGTTTGACCAGATTTAGCCAATGTTCACACTCTTTGCGCGATTTCAACTTTAACCGGTCAATTCGATGACTTTAGAACATTTACTCGGCATAAAGCAAGTATGAATTCGTATCTACAACTCATAATCTATCCAAATATTGAAATAAAATTGGGTTTTTGTCGACTTTTGAAAAAGTTATGGCCGAATTAAAAAAGGATGTTTTTACCATATTTTGCCAATTATTTGCTTAGAACTGTTCGCCCTTAGATGTTAGATGGCGCTGTTCAGA
The DNA here is from genome assembly GCA_037951105.1 of Echinarachnius parma. Lineage (NCBI taxonomy): Eukaryota > Metazoa > Echinodermata > Echinoidea > Clypeasteroida > Echinarachniidae > Echinarachnius > Echinarachnius parma. Next base: position 43,815 of record JBAMJV010014434.1, read on the forward strand.
CTTAGCCAATTTTCACACTCACTCGTGCGCTTTTAAAATCTTAACGGTCAATATGATGACTTTGTAACATTTACTCGGCATAAATGAGGTATGAATTCGCATCTACAACTCATAATCTTTCCGGATATTCAAAGAAATTTGCGAGTTTGTGGACTTTTTAAAAAGTTATGGCCGATAAGAGACCAGACTTGGGAAATGTTCACGCTCGTGCGCTATTTAATTTTTAACCGTCAATATGATGACTTTATAACATTTACTCGGCATAAATGAGGTATGAATTCGTATCTACAACTCATAATCTATCCGAATATTAAGAGAAAGTTGGGTTTTTGTGGACTTTTTAAAAAGTTATGCCCGAATAAAAAAAATGGTTGTTTTTGAGCATTTTCAGATTTTAAGATCCTTGGACGGGCGCGTACGCGCTTGTTACGTGGCGCATGCGCATGCGCATAATCGGAAAAGTTGCCACTCGGCCTGATAATTGTTGGTGCCAAATTTCAAGGGAAGTAGAAGATGCATGACTGAGATACATCCATGAGTGAAATTTCACAAAATGGCGTCCCGATGACGTCACGAATAGTCGGCGGCACCCAAAAGTTTGGCAGTTCTAAGTTAGACCAAGATCTATCATTCCGCAAAGTTTCAGGACAATAGCTGCACCCGTTATTGAGGTATCCGACGAACAAAATCCTTGTTTTCGTGTCTCTATGCATTGGCATACAGACACAAAAACAATACTAGATGTTGAATTCGTCACATTTGACGAATTTAAGGTTATACATATTGAAATTTCGATATGATGATATTGCACTTTTCAACGCGTAATATGATGATGTCATAACATTTACTTTTTTTTTTTTTTTTTCAAATTTTTGAGCCCTCCACAGGCTATTTATTAATCTTCACATAAACAAACAAATCAAATACATGAGCATAAAACAAATCAAATACATGAGCATAAAACAAATTCAAATTAATCTTTCTATACAAACAACAATTGTAGCAACTGCCACTTAACATTAAAATGTCTCTCCATTCCAGATATGCATAACATATATTTTTCATCTTTATAATATTGTAAAACTTTTTTTTTCAATGTATCAAAAAGTGGAACTATGTTATTCAGTTTACAAATGAACATCTGTTGTTTAATTAAAATGACAATACAGTTAAGAGCATCATTTCTCTTATCTTCAAAGCCAAAAATTATGTTTTGTAAATTAAACAAAATTCGAACTTGAGTTCTTTCATAAATCCAATTTGAAGTGTCATTCCAAATCTTTCTACTAATCTCACATTCATAAAAGAAATGTACTATATCTTCAAGTTCTTTTTTACAAAATGAACCTTAATCCACGGCAATTCATAGAAAAGATTTTAATTTGTTCCTTACTCATTTAAAATAATTTTGACAATTGGTAATAATATAAGTACATTATTCAAGACATACACATGTACATACATAAATACTTTCATCTTGAGCTGTGGAGGATTTTTTTTTTTTACACAGTAACACAACACAACAATTAACATACAACAAAAACAAAAATTGATTTCCAGCTCCGATTGCAACATTGTGCAACTCCCGCAGAAAATATTAATATACGTGAGCTATCTATCCTTTCAATATAATAAAATATTGAGGAATGTCTCTTATCAAAGTTCAGTCCACGTAGCTACTTTATAGAATATTCCTATTCTTTAAATATAGTCTCTAACTACTATAGCCACTTCAGGCGCATGGCTACCATTACCAGTCTATTTTAATTTGAGTACATGTATGACTATGACTTTCTATATGTGGTAGCTAAAGTCAAAACAAGTTTTTCAAAGTACACTGCTACTGTCTCTGGATAAGTCTGGTTTACGCAGCCATATCGACATGTTGTTCCTCCTCGGCACGACTTTTACAGAAATTAATCGTCTTCTGTTTATGTAGATTAACTACATGTATCTTCACTGCAGATTCCAAAACTAAACTAATCCTTGGCTTATTTTTATGGCTACCAGTACCAGTCTATCTATTTTAGGTCTTGTATAAGCCTATGAGTCATCTGACTTTCTATATTATGGTAGTAGCTCTCTTAATCTAAACATAAACACTTTTTTTCAAATTCAACTGCTACTGCCTCTGGTCTCTGCTGCCATATCAACGTGCTGTTTCTCCTCGGTACGGTTTTTACAGAATGAATTGTCTTCTGTAAATTTAAACTGATCCTCATCTGCCAGGCGCATGACTACTACTAGTAACTTTGCTTGTTATAATTTTAACATGTACTTATAAACTATGACCTCTTTCCTTGATATCGTCTGGTAGCAATCTTAATCAAAAAAACGTGCGGTAACTCAATATACAAACAGAGAAAGCCGAGCCAACGGCGTGGACTACTAACCATCTAACCATCTTCTTCTGTGTAGCGCTTCCAATCGTCCGCCCCGTTGATCCTCCTCGTCTGCAGAATCACCTCAGTTCCAACTACTCTTATTCTCGTCATCAGGCCACGTTTCCTCAGCACATACGCCTTCGATGCTAGTTGACTCCTCTTGATTTTCATCACTCTCGGTAGATCAGTACGGAACGAAACACGGAACAGTGGGTCATCCTCAGCAGCCTCCCGTCCGGCTTCATGGGCGACGCCCTCTCGGTTACGTTTTTTCCTGTTCTGAGCTGCGCTGTAAGTGTAGTATCCCTGTAGCACCTTTTCACGGTCTGCCATTCTGACGAATCTCACGATGATTGCTTCTGGAGCTTTGTCGGAGCCAGTAGGGTTATGGCGACGGGGTAGCCTGTGTACATTGACAAATCTCATCTCCTCTGCACTATCATTCAGCATCAGAGCTATTTTGTTCTTGACTACAGCTTCTACATTCTCGTTTTGCTTTGAAGCAATTCCATATACCAAAAGATTCTGCTTTCTCTCGTGAATTTCTCGTTCAAGTAGTTTATTTGAAAAATCTGCCTCTACTCTTTGTATCTCTTTCCGCAGCTGAGGAATTTTTACGTTTTCTACATCAATGATACGGTCAGAGTTATCTTGTACAGAATGTTCAATTGTACGTATAAATTTGTCCATTTTCTCATTAAGCTGTTCAAACATCCAACGTACCTCCCCCATATGCAAGTCAGCGGTCTGAGCCGTCCCGATCCCGGGCAGCGTGCCGGGCGGGACGGGCTGCATTGTCTCAGTGTTCGTTGTAACTCCCGCCGCACTCATTCCGTCGCCACGTGATGTCGTTTTTTCCGTCGTTTTATCCGTCGTTTTATCCGTCATTCTCTTCTCCAATGATCTCAAAGAATATTCATTTCGGATACTAGTAGTCTGTTGTTTTTTCTTTCCTCGTTGGGCACTTTCTTGGCTCATTTTCGAACTAAAAAGTCATTTTCTTACTCTTCTGCGGGAGCACGTGAAAAAAAACGTCACCCCATGCTACGAACCGGAACCGGAAATTTACTTGGCATAAATGAATGACACCAAATAGGGTAACAATATTAATTCATTACATTCAATTCATAACAAAAGGGGAGTGGGAAGCTCTTAAATTGACCAAAATGACTGTAAAATGGCTCTGTACCTGACGTCTTATTTCAACCATATCACACCTTTCCTTTGGCCGATTTGTACCCGGTTTTCAGTATGTTAAAGCTGGGTTTCCGCTACTTTATCGCGATTTTCGAGTTTATTTCACGATTAGAGCACGGGAACAGGTCGTAATTGAAGGTTGAACTTTTTTTTTACTTTATCGTGCACAATGATGACTTTACACAATCTGATTGGCCAATGTTAAAATTGTAAAAATATGTGCAACTCATACTCTTTCAGAATATGAAAAAATATTTGTATATATCCATGTATCAAAGAAGTTGTGACCGTTGAGAGAAGTGCATGTTTGACCAAATTTAGCCAATTTTCACACTCTTTGCGCGATTTCAACTTTAAGCGGTCAATTCGTTGACTTTAGAAGATTTACTCGGCATAAATGAGGTATGAATTCCTATCTACAACTCATAATCTATCCAAATATTCAAATAAAATTGGGTTTTTGTCGACTTTTGAAAAAGTTATGGCCGAATTAAAAAAGGATGTTTTTACCATATTTTGCCAATTATTTGTTTTCAACTGTTCGCCCTTAGATGTTAGATGGCGCTGTTCAGACTTAGCCAATTTTCACACTCGTGCGCTTTTTAAATCTTAACGGTCAATATGATGACTTTGTAACATTTACTCGGCATAAATGAGGTATGAATTCGCATCTACAACTCATAATCTTTCCGGATATTCAAAGAAATTTGGGAGTTTGTGGACTTTTTAAAAAGTTATGGCCGGTAAGAGACCAGACTTGGGAAATTTTCACACTCGTGCGCCATTTAAATTTTAACCGTCAATATGATGACTTTATGACATTTACTCGGCATGAATGAGGTATGAATTCGCATCTACAACTCATAATCTATCCGAATATTAAAATAGAAATGGGTTTTTGTGGACTTTTAAAAAAGTTATGCCCGAATAAAAAAATGGATGTTTTTGAGCATTTTCAGATTTTAAGATCCTTAGACGGGCGCGTACGCGCTTGTTACGTGACGCATGCGCATGCGCATACTCGGAAAAGTTGCCACTCGGCGTGATAATTATTGGTGCAAAATTTAAAGGGAAATAGAAGATGCATGACTGAGATACATCCATGAATGTAATTTCACAAAATGGCGTCCCGATGACGTCACAAACAGTTGGCGGCACCCAAAAGTTTGGCAGTTCTAAGTTAGACCAAGATCTATCATCCCGCAAAGTTTCAGGACAATAGCTGCACCCGTTATTGAGGTATCCGACGAACAAAATCCTTGTTTTCGTGTCTCTATGCATTGGCATACAGACACAAAAACAATACTAGATTTTGAATTCGTCACTTTTGACGAATTAAGGTTATACATATCGATTTATTATGATAAAAGCATTATTCGAAAAAATAACGACTCAATCATCATATAAATAATATCACATACTCCACCCCCCCTAATAAAAAGTAAAAAAGAAGTAAAAAGAAATTTTAAAAATATTATCTTGGATTCGAACCCACGACCCTTAGATCTTGCGTCACAACTTGTTCCACGAGACCAACATTAGATCTCTTAACGAAAATTGGAAATCGGGAACGATATATCAGTGATTGCACACTGCATTTGTCATTGTAACAGTAAATTATTTGACCTTTGAACCTAATTTACATATCCTTAACGCCATTTTCATAATCAGATCTTATCTTATGAAAATTGTTCCTTTCATTATAACCTACATGTCTGCTGAATTTCATGTCCACGGCGTACGTGGTTATTCATGCTTGATTTATTTGACCTTTGACGGTAAATATGACGATGAAATGTGCATTTTCGCGATTTGGTGTTAACTTATGAAATGTTGGGCTTGCAAGTCCCTATCTACATGCAAAGTTTCACATTGGTAGCATAATTCTTTCAGCAGTTATTATTCGAAAGCATACGTTTTAGCAAACCCTCAATTTTTAACAGATTTGGACTCTCATTTCCAATCAAACAATTCATCACGATCCAGTGAACAAAACTAAATGGTGTGAATAGATTGCGAATAGAGCAGGACATCAGCTACGATATATCAAAATTTGGGAGTACATTGATGGAGAATAAGCGAGATATGGTCAAAAGTACACTGTGATCGATTTCAACATTGATTGAAAGTGATTAAAATTCGCATTTTCAACTTTAACCGTCAATACGATGACTTTATAACATTTACTCGGCATAAATGAGGTATGAATTCGTATCTAGAACTCATAATATATCCGAATATTAAAAGAAAATTGGATGTTTGTGGACTTTTTAAAAAGTTATGGCCGAATACAAAAAGGATGTTTTTACCATGTTTTGCCATTTTTTGCCATTTTGCGTGCGCGCGTAATTTTGACTTTGACACGCGCGTACTCCGTTATTATGAGTCAACAATGACTCAAATTGATAGGGTGTGTCGAGGGATCTATAAGGAATGCAAAACATGTGAAAAAACGACAATTTTCCTATTCATTCGCGTTACGCGCGCAAATACGCGCGCGCCGAAGCGCACGCGCGGAATTTTTTGAAACGCTTAAAATTGTCTGTAACATATAGTAAATTACTCGGGTTAGGGTTTTGAGCATTTAAAAAAAAAAAAATTAATTGACGGACGCGTACGCGCGCGTCTCCGAGTGTAATTGCACGCGCATGAGCTTAAAAG
>JBAMJV010014435.1:0-27100 GCA_037951105.1 Echinarachnius parma
ATCATTCCAGATACAATGTTTTATGATATTTGTGTAATTATGCTCAATCTATATGCATCAATGAACAAATGTTTAAATTATGTTAAACCATGTCATGTTCTATACATCTAATTCCAGTTCGTCAAATACACCATGTATTAATTGTGTTTTACATATTACTTTAAGATATTGTATATACCGAGACACCTACCTCTACCGAGACAATCGTTCCTAAGGAACATGTATTAAGAAAACATATTCATAATGTGTATACAGTATACATAATGGAACGGTGCAAAGAAAATTCCATTCAAAACCATTTTGCCAATAATTTGCAGAATATCTAATGGAAAAGGAAAAATGCAAAATTATTCACTTATTTTGTTTGAATCTTTGTAAACCAAAAATAACAACACGCAATTAAGTGTTATCCTTTACACAAAAACTATGATTCATGTTCTGTTTCCAATGTAGTAAATTGTGTATACATATATGAAGAAAATGTTTAAATGATGTTTAAAATCAATATAACTGAATTTAAATGTTATTCAGAGACAGAGCATAGAGTAATAACAGCTCATAAGTCAACATTTTACCAAGTGATTTCACGTATTTCCTCGTGTGAAATTACTTATCATACCTCTTTCTAACGCAATATACGTGAACAAACTATTACCTATTCGTGAAAGCAAGGCTTTTTACTTTGCGTACAAAATCAATTTGAATAGCAGGTTTATGCTTATAAGAAAACAACAATGGCTATTTTTGAAAGAAATCTTGTTTTCAGCCATTCATTATTGTTTTAACGAACATATTTGTGTCCTGATATATACTGCCATTGTCTTTCTGTAGGATTGAAATGAGCAATAGAAAGTCTAATTAAGCTTTCAATTAGAAAAATTGCAAAAAAAAATAGACTCAATCATTTGGGTGCTTATTATTTAGATGAAGCAATTAGTCTCAAATATGATGCATGGTCTGTTTCGAATGTAGTTAATTGTACTTAGATATATGAAGAAAATGTTTAAATTAATATCTAAAATGAATATACATGTGTATATGCATTTGAATGCTATTTAGAGACAGAGAACTACTAAGCAGGTCATAATTCTACCAAGTGCCTTCACATATTTTGTTCGTGTACAATTACTTTTATACTCAGACTGAACGTACATGTACAATATATTCGTTATAGCAAGACTTTTCCCTTGCGTACAAAATCACATTGAAAAGTAGGTTTTTGCTTATAAGAAAACAACAATGTCGATTTTGGAAAGAAATCTTGTTTTCAACAATTCATAATTACCTATTTTTTAACAAATGGGTTTGTGCCCCTTATATATAATAACATTATCTTTATATAGGATTTGAATGAGCAATGGATTCTAGAAGAATCCTTATGAAATAGGATTCATATATTTGGGCGGTTATTATTCAAATGAAGTAGATAAACCCATTACAGTGACGTCACTGCTGTGCAACGGAAGCATGTCAAGGACAATTGCAGATAGCAGCAGTCGTATGCAAGTGGGTAAAAGGAAGCACCATGTTGGTTTCGGCATGTAAACATTATGTTACACCATATACACAATTACATCATGCGATATGATAATATTGATTTTAAATAACACAAAGTGTCACATTAGTATTCCTTGTTGCTGATTATGAATGTGTAGTCACATGTATGAATCGGTGGCTTCGTTGAATTATAGGCCAATTCCATGTTGATTTGGGAAATAAGGAGTTATAATAAATTGTGTTGTATAAATGATGAACAGTGAACAAGAAGATTAGTAAGTGCAATTTATTTTCAAATATAACATTGAATATATGTTGACTCAAAATATTTTAATTTGCATGAGGTACAGATAACTATTGATTTTGTTGTGGAAATGTTGATGGCCTATTTCATTAATTAGGAAAGAATTTCATGGGGCTCGAAGCGTTCCATGTAGTATATGCAAATATGAAATGAATAGTGACATAAAATTGTTTATAAAGAATAATGACTCTATGTACATATTGGTGGTTTTATTTGAGATACACATTATACTAATGGATTATGAACTATAATTATGATTAATTTGATAAGTGGAATGGACAATTCATATTTTATGCACAAGATTTTACACACTTTTCATGTTTATATATATTATACGTTAATATTGGATGATTAATCATGGTTATTGTTAATTTTGACTAGATACTAGTCGCATAAATATATTACACATATACTTATAGTCCTGGTTTTACATGACAATATTTATATTGGATTATGATTGATGAAATATGATTATTATTAATCTGACTAGATATAAGCCACATGGAAAATGAATATTCTACACACCAATTCGCTATTACAAATTGCATCTGTTAGATTGATGGAAATGTGTGTTTATGTGACCTTGTTTGTAGTCTTGCTATAAGACTATCATGTAATATGTTTCAAAATATAATTTAGTATGATGATACATGTATATATTTGACAATTAAAATTAAACTGATTGTACAATATATAATTATATATTGTAACAAAGCTGCATTATGGGGTCTGGTTGTTATATACTAGATGTTTACTTTATCATCTCCCTACTCATCTCTCCTCCTTGTTCTCTCAACTCTCTCTTCACCTTATCTCTGCCTCTCCTCACCCATGCGTCTGCTCGATCCGCCTCTCATCGTAGTCTCCCCTTTTCTTTCTTATTTCGGTTATCTCTCTTTCTTCTTAGCTCTCTGCTTCATCCTGTGCTTCTATCCTCTTTCTCTCAGTATCATCTCCCAGCTAGATCTCCCCCCCTCCCCACCCCCTCCCTCTCGCTCCCTCCTATCCCTACAGTCGTCAGTCTGTGTGTCAATTGGTGTGTTTATGACACGTGTTGAATGGTCAGTATGGTCAGTGTAGTATTGTTTTAGTGTGTTCTTTTTGTTTATCTGCAACTCACATCGAAACGAACTACGTGAAAGAAAATATTTCAAAACAACACATTGCAAAATGTAAACATTGTATTTTTTTATTGAAAAGATTGGTATTTTTTACTGAAATTGAGGGGTTTTTTTGCATTGACTTCGAGTTTAACGCAGACAATGTAAGGTCAAAGACTTTAATTAAGCCTCATGTTTTGGTGTCATTTTTGTCATTTTGTCGATTTAAACATAAAGAGCAAACAATATTAGATTATAAATCCAAGTTTTTCAAGAGACCAACCTGCTCAAGGGCACGCCACTTATTAACTGTATAGTGTTCGCTGTGGATGGATTTTGACGCATTGGTATAGTCAAGCGTTTCAATTTTACATTACATTTGTGCGCAAAATACGTCAGCATTCGATCCATTGTCAAGTCAATCATGTCTAATAGTCTGGAGCTATTGGATACACGGCGCTTTGTGTGAATCGCTGGGTGGTGGTACGATATAATTAATCAAATTCATACACACAATTATGCACGTTGGTGGAAAATATAAATGAATTCATAACAGATACGGTGCGCTGCATTACTAATTGCAAGCACTAGACAATGCATTATAAATACCGTATAGACGTGTGCCAGTAAATGCATATATTTGGGTTAGAAGGTTCCTGATACTGTCATTGTCATTGTTTTCACTTCATTTTATTGATCTTAAAACATTGTTCTTGCATGAGGAAGATGGAGATAGATTGAGATAGAAAGACAACGAGATAGTAAGACTGATATGATAACCCAAACATTTGCGAGTGTCGCCATGCCACTCGGATAGCACGGCCTGTGACTGACTACTCCCGATCATTGATGCTCCCGACCCCGTGTGTTTAATGGTGGATACAATTTGCAGCATATATATCATCAATGTTTACGTGTCTTTATGTGCATATTATAGAACCAGAAAACAGCACCACGGTCGTATAGATGGCACCCTTTAGCAGATAGGTGATTGCAAGGGGACATTGGAGGAAAGAAAAAATGCAGAAAAAATGTGATCACTAGCAACAGAAAGAGAAAACACTTAAATATTCAGGACTCTATATCAGCTAAAATAGAAGTACCATTTGATAGAGACCATTTGGCGTTATAAATATAGAAGGCATTCTCGAAAGAACGAAGTTAGGCTTGGTGAAAAAATACATATCGTAAACAATTTAATTTAAACGTTCAATTTATACGTTTACTCTTTTTGTAAAGAAAGTGTTACTTATGTTAGGTTGACAATTAGGGCTTTCATATCCAACCGTGCATCGATTCAGGGAATATAATGACTTTACCTCTACGATGTACAAGCAAAGCGAAAAATTACGGACAATATGACGAGGACATCTAACGCGCCATCAATCTAGAAAATGTACCAGGTGCAGTATTCTCTCCAAAACAGATCTTGCACGTCATAATTGATGGGGTACTTCATGCGATATGACACTAGAAGTCGATTCAGGATCTAATATTTGATTTCAGGTCTATATTCTATGAACTGACTGGGAGGAATCTGATAGAAGGAGTAAAACAGAAACAGTAGTATAATTTGACGCTTGAATGTTAACTGGAAAAACACTTTACCAATCGTAAAATCAAACATTGTATTATGCAAACAAAATTCATGCTGCCATCTGGACATGTGCACGTTTAACCAGGAAGGTGTACAGTGTATGAGCCAGGAATAATTGCTTTTAAGAGACTAATATTATGTTCCATAATATTTGTTCTTACAGTGTGCAGTCTGTTCAATCAGGAGGAATAGAATTCTTGCATATTTCGTATGTATGCTCACCTGCTGCTAGCTCTGACACCTGTAAGCCCTAGTCTGTCAGCTGGCAACATCTTGGTGGACCTCCACCACTCCATCCGGTTAAGGGCCAAAGACTTCACTTTCTGGAAGTTCTTCTGCGTACTCTAGGTCATTTATTTGATATGGTCCTGCTCATAACTTCACAACCAAGAATCGTTTTACGTTTTCATCTCGCCTGAATATCTACTGTAGTTAGGAAAACAATTTGTAAACAAGCTGTGACCATTAGTAGTCCAGTCAAAATACGACAAAAAGGGGGTCAACCCACCACTAATTGCAACAGAAACGATTCCACTTGTATTTGCTGTAGAATAGCCACTAGAACAACATACTAAAAGTTGACAAAAATTGGAGTGGTGGATAAGGGTCTAATTTGCATAAATTCAAAATGGCCGCCATACAGCCTTTTCAAGGCCATATCTCTGGATATGAAGCACTTAGAAAGTTAATTCTGGTGTCTACACCCATGTTTTCAAGGTCAAGGAACACGATTGTAACCTAATTAGCAACATTCAGGCAACCCATCATACCTAATTTGCATAAAGTTGTAAATAATATATTCAAAATGGCCGCCATGTATCCTATATCAGCCTTTATCTCAGTATGAACCCAACAGAAAAAACATTTATTGTATATAGAACTATGTTTCCAGGTTATGCAACAGAATGTAAGTATATTTGCAACTTTTAAGCACCCCTTTATAGCTAATTTGCATATAAATATATTCAAAATGGCCGCCATGTAGGACACTTAATTCCATATCTCGAGATATGAGACACATAAAAAGTAAATCTAAGTGTCTACACCAGTGTTTTCAAGGTCAATGAACACAATTATAACCTAATTAGCAAAATTCAGGCATCCCATCATGCCTAATTTGCATAAAGTTGTAAATAATTTATTCAAAATGGCCGCCATGTATTCTATCTAAGCCTTTATCTCAGTATACAAACCCAACAGAAAGATGTTTATTGTATATAAAACCATGTTTATAGGTAATGGACCAGATTATATTACATTTGCAACATTTAAGCACCCCCCTTATAGCTAATTTGCATATATATATATTTTTTAAGACAGCCATGTACGGCATATGTATATATCATTGGAAATAACACATGTTATGAATTCATTCTGTCGTTATTCTATATACATATTGTCAATGTCAAACACATGATTGTGGCCATTTCAAGCACATTAATCATGAATACCTAATTTGCATAAATTTGAATATACATGAAACTTAACAGACCTCCTTCCTAGCTCAGACTGTATATTAAATATTCGTCGAAATAAATGTTTCACTTAACAGAATATTTAAGAATGTTTTCATTGTTGGCTAGAAATGCTGAAAAACCAATGATGATAACTCATTTGAAGGTAGTGTTAGTTCATAAATGGAATGACAGGAAAATGTATCACAGAGTGGAGCGGAGCATTTTACTGCAGTCTGCACAGGATCATCTGGAACAAAGGCCCATCATATAATGACATCTGCAAGCAATATGTCTTGTATGTGGAGAAACACTATAAGTCAACTGTGGTGTTTGATGGCTACATGAAGGGCCGGAGTACGAAATACGTCATCCACAGACGCGGAACTAGATTGCGTGTGTGTGTACCTGTACAAGTTTTCTGGTTCGATGGTATTCTACGGGAAGTAGGAGGACTTTCTCTCCAACAGTAAAAACAAGCACAAGTTCATCATGCTGCTTGACGGACATCTAAGACACCTTGGGTGCCCTACAAAACATGATCCAGGAGATGATGATCTATTCATTGTCCAGACTGCTATCACCATTGCTGAGGCCGAGGGTATACATACCCATACTGTTCTTGTTGCAGATGATATGGAAAGTCTGGTTCTCCTTTGTTACCATACCGAGACAACAATGCAGAACATGTTTCTTTGTCCGGAACCTCGGCACTGTGTTAAGAAGGAGCAAAGATGTTCAGACATATCACTTCTGAAATCTGCACTGGGTCCACAAGTATGTAACTGTATTTTATGTATGCATGCTTTCCTTGGCTGTGACACGACATCCCATATTCATGGATTTTGGAAGGGAACAGCTCTAAAGCTTGTTCGCACTAACAGGATCTTCCAGGAACAAGCAGAAGTCTTTGGAGATCAAAAGAGTACAAAGACTGATGTTGTATCAGCAGGACGGAACGCAATTGTTGGTCTATACAAAAGTTAGCCAGCTGATAACCTGAAAATTCTCTGTCTTCAACGTTTTCATGAGAAGGTCAGCACCTGTAGAGTGCCACCTAGAGTGCAACTTACTTATGCAGCTGCTTCTTTTCATTGCCAGCATGTATTCTTGTCAATGCAGTAAAGGAAGGGAAATTAAATCCAGCCATTGGCCTGGGGTTGGAGTGAGCGAGATGGAGAATTTAGTCCGATTCCTTCAGACAAAGCTGCAGCTCCTAGGAATCTCCTGAAGCACCACAGTTGGCTTATCATAGTGTTTATCCACATAGGAGACATACTGCTTGCAGATGTCATCATATGATGGACCTTTGTTCCAGATGATCCTGTGCAGACTGCAGTAATGCTCCCCTATCTGAGATGTATTGAATATACATATGCTCCTGGAGGCATGAAACATCTCCAAAGTGTATCAGCCAGTTGAGATTTGTTTGCCAGTCGTGGTGTGAACTTGTTCTCCAGTCGTGGTGTGAACTTGTTCTCGAACAGTGCAGGAGGATAGCTGCACAGCTCATAATCAAACGCATCTTAGAGTTGTTTGGCGTGTTCCTTATGTTATGAGTCTATGAAACAGTAGCTGATGATCGATTTGGATGGCTCCTTCTTTTGTTTGCACTGATGTGTTTTCACTCGTAGTCAAGGCTTGATCTCTTCATTTGAATGTGTACTCTGTGATGCATTTTCCTGTCATTCCATTTATGAACTAACACTAGCTTCAAATGAGTTATCATCGTTGGTTTTTCAGCATTTCTAGCCAACAATGTAAAACATTCTTAAATATTCTGTTAAGTGAAACAAATATTTAATATACAGACTGAGCTAGGAAGGAGTTCTGTTAAGTCTTATCTATATTCAAATTTATGCGAATTAGGTATTCATGATTAATATGCTTGAAATGACCACAATCATGTGTTTGACATTGACAATATGTATATAGAATAACGACAGAATGAATTAATAACATGTGTTATTTCCAATGATATATACAGTACATGGCTGCCTTAAAAAATACATGTATATTTATACGCAAATTAGCTATTTAGGGGGGTGCTTAAATGTTGCAAATATACTATGATCTGGTCCATAACCGGGAAACATGGTTGTATATACAATAAACATATTTCTGTTGGGTTCGTATACTGATATAAGGGCTTAGATAGGATACATGGCGGCCAATTTGAATAAATTATTTACAACTTTATGCAAATTAGGCATGATGGGATGCCTGAATGTTGCTAATTATGTTATAATTGTGTTCATTGACCTTGAAAACATGGGTGTAGACACTTAGATTTACTTTTTATGTGTCTCATATCTCGAGATATGGGATTAAGTGTCCTACATGGCGGCCATTTTGAATATATTTATATGCAAATTAGCTGTAAAGGGGTGCTTAAAAGTTGCAAATATACTAAAATTCTATTCCATAACCTGGAAACATAGTTATATATACAATAAATATTTTTCTGTTGGGTTCATACTGAGATAAAGGCTTATATAGGATACATGGCAGCCATTTTGAATAAATTATTTACAACTTTATGCAAATTAGGTAGGATGGGTAGCCTAAATGTTGCTAATTAGGTTACAATTGTGTTCCTTGACCTTGAAAACATGGGTGTAGACACCAGAATTAACTTTCTAAGTGCTTCATATCCAGAGATATGGCCTTGAAAAGGCTGTATGGTGGCCATTTTGAATTTATGCAAATTAGACCCTTATCCACCACTCCAATTTTTGTCAACTTTTAGTATGTTGTTTTGGTGGATATTCTACAACAAATACAAGTGGAATCGTTTCTGTTGCAATTAGTGGTGGGTTATTTCATATTTTGACTGGACTATAGTTCATGCTTGAGAAAGCACAACTTAAAGACAAATTCGCATAAGAAATATCATTATTGCATTTTATTGAAGAAATTTCAAATTGCACTGTTTTACAATCGCAATAAAGGCGTCATGTTTCATTAACAAATGAAAATGGATGGAATTTCAAACAAAATTGTTTTACACACAATAATGAATGCATTAAGCCACATATACAACACTATACAGGCTTGCCTAAGTTCATTTGACTCTTGAAAATGGGTAATTTCGTCTTTAATAATTATGCTCATTCAACCATGAAGTAATGTATACCTCTGAATTTCACAGGAAATGTACTTAAAACTGTAGAATTATATTTTATAGTAAGAAGACAATTTGAAACAATTCTTGGTAGGACATTATGATGAGTTGTTTAGGAGGGACTTACTTTTTGTATTAGGTTAATTATATAACACACTAATTATATACAGTTATAAAATGGGAAGAATAATCCCTGCATTCTGATTGGTCAATTAGCGTGTACAAGTTTTTACTGATGCATTTTATTGATGCATGACTCACTTTAGTTTGATTTTCGCATTTTTGGCGCCCATTTATAAACAAATGTTGCACAGGCATATTTCGTGGATCGGTAAGAATTGTCTGCACTCTTTAAACTTTGGAAATGGTCTCAAACCCACTCGCTGTCCTTGTGGGTTTAAACCATTCCAAAGTTAAACTCGTGCATCCAATTCTTACCGATCACCAATCCACTCAAGCCTGTGCATCATTTGTATAATAATACACGTTCTAGAGTGCATTGTGTTAATGCATCGCACTCAGATTGCGCAATGCACGAGGCGTAAGCCGAGTGCACATGCGCACGATCTGACAAAACCGAGAGAGAGTTGCATTTACACTGACGCACGATAATTAGAATGTGTATTATCCGTAAAACGAGCTCAACCACGGAATTATTTATGATCACTGGATTATTTGCCGCAATTATCAACCTAGTCTATTAATGGGAATTTATTTGGAATTTACTTCATTCATCATCACTACTCACTCACTGACTAAATTTGAAAATGAAGCCGCAGCGCACTGCAGCAGATCAAATTTTGCAAAGGCGGAGACAAACAAATTTCACATAATTTTATACGATAAAAGGCTGCATTCCATCTGTCTTTAGGTTCAAAGTTCAATAAAATGAAATATCGTATAGGCTACTGTTTTGCATGGAGAAACGCATGGTGCTTTTTTGTGTATCGCAGCTTGATATAATACAATCAAGTTCATGCATTTAATAATTGTGGAATAGGTGAAATTAAAAGAAAATGTATTAACGCCGCGTTGTACCCCAACGGAAATTCCAACATGAACTAATTGATAACTCGTCATCGTGAATTTGTTTCACGGGTTATGAAGTTTCGTATTGCCCTGTAATTTTTTTAACGACTTTTTAGAATACGTTTGCCTACATTTTCATCGTATAATGATCTGAAACTATGAATTTGCGATTGTCTCCATTCAGCAGTACAAGTATGGCATGTGATGTGACGAACTGCTTCCGATCCCTTAATTGTTTTTAATGATCGATCATACTTTTTTGCGGTATCAATATCATCAATGTGTCTTGGTGGACATTAACCGACGTAAAACAGCACAACGTCGCTTAGATGACACCTTTTTACAAGGGACATTGTAGGAAAGAACTGGTCGGGATAAAGATGGTGACGGGCAAGATTATGAAAGCGAAATGAGCTATAATAGGGGCCTTACATTTGGAATCAAATGGCATTAGAATACACTTGGAGAACCAACAAAACAAACGGACTGCAATGAATGCATGCTTGGGAGAAAGAAAACATTATGCAGGGTATAATTATTGATGTAGGGGTTTTAATAAGCAATATTCCTGCAGTGAGGAAGTTACTACGCCATCGTTATAAAAGTACATTATAATCCAATATTAAATGTAATTATATACTTGACAAGGACATCATACGCGCATTCAATCTAGCCAACTGCCGAGGTACAAACATCTCACAGGAGGAACATGCCTGTTGCGTAATATTCAGAACTCCATGCATTCATGTACTGGAATCCAATTCATGATCTACAGTATTAGAAAATGTAGGCATATATTCTGTGACCTAACGCATTTGATTAAAATAGAGGGTGGGTCGGAGATATGTAGAAATAGGAACAAAACATTTTTATAACTATTGGAAATCGATTGTGAATTTTAAAAAGTGAAGCATCTCTTATATTGGATTGTACTAAACAGCTTCATACCGAAGTTATGGCATTTACACGCTTTATTAAGGGAGGTACAAGGGCTTGATGCGTCAGAATCTGTTCGATTCTGGACGAATATAACCGTTGACTAACCCTTTATCATACATGATAAATATTTCGTGTGAATTGTAGGAAGAAATGCCTACTAGTTTCGAATATAAACAATAAATCAAAGTGATAGAAAGGTAACTGAAACGATTGATATTTTCATTTTGTAATTTGAACACTGCAAAGAATCAGCCATGGCAGCTGTGGAATCTGAAATAACAGGTAGTCCAGTATCACCAATTAAGGCAGCATACACCGAAAAACAGAAGTGTACGATAAAGCAGGGGGCTGATAAGAACGTGATATATAAGGGCTGGTCACTCATGGGTGAAGCATCACAGGATTTCCATCGAAAAACATTCATATATCCAAAAGGTCAAGGAACTGGTATTAACAAAAGTGACAGTAATGAAGCTCTAACATGCGACATACTTAAATATTATGTGGCTAATATCAACGAGAAAGATGAACATGGAATAACCGCCCTGCACGTAGCATCGGATGCGGGTAGCCTCAGTACAGTGCAGCATCTAATAAGTCACGGGGCTAATGTGAACGAGGGAGACATGCGGGGAGCAACAGCCTTGCATTTCGCATCAGGGAAAGGTCATCTCGATACAGTGAAATATCTAATACGTCAAGGAGCGGATGTGCACAAGGAGGATACTGATAGAATAACAGCCCTGCATATAGTATCAATGAATGGTAATCTCGCTGCAGTGAAATATCTGATAAATCAAGGGGCCAATATACACAAGGAAACTGTTCATTCATTTACGGCCCTGCATATTGCATCACATAGTGGAAATACAAGTATTATCAAATACCTTATAAGTCAAGGGGCTAATATTAACAAATGTGACGTTGTAGGAAGATCACCTCTGATCGAAGCATCTGCTGAAGGTCGACTCGATATTGTGAAATATCTGACAAGTCAAGGAGCTGATTTGAATGAGGCGGATATTGAAGGGAGAACAGCTTTATACATCGCATCACAAAAAGGTAATTTAAATACAGTGAAATATCTGATAACTCAAGGTGCGGATGTGAACAAGGAGATAATTAATGGGAGAACAGCCCTGCATGCTGCGTCACTGAATGGTCATCTCCGTACAGTAAAATATCTGATAAATCAAGGGGCTGATGTGCACAAGATAAATGATGATGGATGGACAGCACTGCATAATGCATCACACAATGGCCATCTTGAAACGGTTAAATATCTGACAATTCAAGGGGCTAATGTGAATAAGGCGAAAATTGATGGAACAACAGCCCTGCATGTTGCGTCACAGAATGGTCATCTTCGTACAGTCAAATATCTGATAAATCAAGGGGCTGATGTGCACAAAATAACTGATGATGGATGGACAGCACTGCATAATGCATCACACAATGGCCATCTTGAAACGGTTAAATATCTGACAAGTCAAGAGGCTGATGTGAATAAGGAAACTATTAATGGTGTTACGGCCCTACAAATCGCATCATCGAAGGGTTATCTGCGCACAGTGAAATATCTGACTGGTCAAGGGGCTGATGTAAACAAAATAGAGAGTGATGTTAATGCAGCCCTGCTTGCTGCATCACATAATGGTCATCTCAATATAGTGAAATATCTGACAGTTCAAGGGGCTGATGTAAATGAGGTCGACAGTCATGGAAAGGCACCCTTGCATGCTGCATCCTTCAATGATCATCTTGATACAGTACAATATCTTACAAGACAAGGGGCTGATGTGAACAGGGAAGATGGTCAAGGGAATGCAGCACTGCATGCAGCGTCACTGAATGGTCATCTGGATACAGTGAAATATCTAACCGGTCAAGGGGCTGATGTAAATAAGGAAAATAATGATGGGGCAACAGCCCTGTACACCGCATCACAGGAAGGTAATATAGATATAGTAAAATGTCTAACACGTCAAGGGGCTGATATGAACAAGGGAAGTAATAGTGGATGGACAGCCTTACATTCCGCATCAAAGAATGGACATCTGGAAACAGTCAAATATCTGATCAGTCAAGGGGCTGATGTGAACAATGGAAGTAATGATGGGAGCACAGCCCTACATGTAGCATCACAGGGAGGTCAGCTCGATACAGTGAAATATCTTATAAGTCAAGGGGTTAATGTGTTTCGTGGCGGTAGTGTAACGACTGCTTTACACGCAGCAGCGTCCAAGGGACATCTTGCTGTTGTAAAACATCTCATATGTCATGGAAACGACTGGAAGCTTAAAGATGTTGATGGATGTACAGCCCTCGACCGTGCATCGCAGAATGGTCATATCGATGTTGAGGAATATCTACTATGCATAGAAGCAGACAGAGATCCCGAGAGAAAACGCAAAAGGTTTGTACCTCGGGCAAGTATAGCATACGCAAATAAATCTGGCAAGGCACGAAGGCAATGGATAGTGACTATAGACATGTTTTTAAATGGATTATAAATTTAGTAAATAAAGTTGGCTTAAAGATGAATAACAGTTTTGGGAAAGTTAAAGAAAATATTTATATTGGCCAAAATAATTGATTCATATTGTTAAATAAGTATCTAGAAAGGGCTCGTGTGGTAAAATCTGAATCTAAACATCGTTACATGCAGAAATATCGGAAAAAATCCAATGGCCACCCGTGAAAAGCATGTGCGTTCCACGTGGACTTTTGTACGTAGCGTATGCGCTAGTACGCGTTGGCGATTTACTGTGAATCAGTTTGATAATGTTGCAAATATATCCATTAATAGGCGGTTTCCTGGCCAAATGTTTATAATTCCATATTAGTAAAAATTATTTTCTTTCACATGGTTGGTAAAAGCGTACATTTCATTGTTTGTGTGTGGGGCGTTTCCCACTACTGTCATTTCCCTTTAAAGGGATAGTACAGTTTTGGTGGAACTGAATTTTAGTCCCCCAAACCTGCACCATAACGTTACAAACTAATAGTTATAACTCCACCATGCTCGAAAGGTATATAAAATTACAAGCGACTAAGTAAAAAGCCTGTTATCATTTAAAAAGAGCCGTTTAAACTCAAGAGGGCGCTCTCTTTGATTTAAAGAAAAACATTGTGCGTGTGATGTTTTGTAAAAGTAATGTTAAGAGAGCTCATCAAAAACTATTCAAAAATCTTTTATACAATTTTGAAACAATTCAGCATTTATAAAAAAAAAAGTAATCCTTAAAAAAAAAAAACACACATTTATTCGGATCGTATATATCTATAAATATTTCAACTGTTTGTTAACCGACTTTATTTTTTTTAAAGATTTAATTCTGTCATGAAAATTGTTTTTCGAATTTTACAGTTAAGTTTTTCATTACCTCATAAAAAAAATCTTGAATCGAAAACGAAAACTCATCTATCCTTTTAAACCATGAGTTACACCAGCAAACCTTTAATTACCGGCCCAGTGGTCTCTGAATTGACCTACATAGTCCTACATTAATGAATCCTCTATACTATTTGTCAAATATGGTTAACCTCTTTTGCTATTCATAATGGTTTAGAAGCTATCCTTGTACATAACAATTCAAATTTTAAGAATTAACATCATTCCAAGTTCGCTGTTATTCAGAAACTGATTACGGGCTGATTATGCAGGTAACCTGTCTTATTTAAGCGCCATATGCTAACATTTACTAGTTACCTTCCTCTAAAATTGCATTGGACATTTTATATGGCTGTTCCACAAAATATATATACATGTACAATTACGGTTTAAATACCCTTTCCATAGAAAATTATTTTAAATGCATCGTTGGGTTTGCACTTTATTCCCTACCTGACAATTTATTTTTATTTTCCTATCAGGGATTCATCAGGAATCAACCTTCATCATAACGGAGGTAATTTGTAAATTCACTACATTATAGAATAAACGATAACAGTTATGACTTTAGGCTAGTGTTTCTGATATCAATACAGTGCCGACAAATAAGCCGGATAAACAAATATTTATCAGAATATTTAATGTCACATTCTTTCAACCGGTTCTTTGACTATAAAGTGTTGAGCAATACAATCTGTTATATTACTTCATCGGATGCTATCTTTTTCGAACATAATTTTAACATCTAATGCCCAGCACAGACAGGGCCAACTCAGTATGTGCTGCCTCAGGACTCCGGTTTTTCCAGTCAAGTGCCAGTCGGAGGTCATTCTAGGCCGATTCAACATGTTGGATCGGCTCCGACTGAGCGAAATTGACTTAAGGTTGACTGAAAACCAGTCGGATCGAGTCGAGTCGCCTCTGTCTGCGCCGGGCTTAACGTATGTAGCCTTGGTTAACCACAGCACGAGCTTCTTGGTGGCAGGCATTATCATACTGCCATATTTGTACCATGTAAACCAAGTGATCTGTATGTTCTTCACTATTATAGTACAAATTGCAAACCTCCAATGGCTTCGAGACGCTGTGTAGTGTTTGGGTGTTCTCTATAGATTTATACTTTATATCATCGTTCAATCACTGGAAACAGTATGCGGGGCTTTTGACCATCTCGGCGGCGAGCTGACAGTTGCGCAATATGACCTCACAGTCTTCATACCTCCCGGAGCTCTGGAAGAAGGGTCCCCGCACGAGATTTCCCTCGAGGTCCTGACGAGGCCTTCTGATGACCTGGTCCTGCGAGATGATGAGATGATGGTCAACTTTGGCATCCACGGTACGCCATCTGGCCTGAGGTTTAACAAGCCTATCATAGTGTCGATGCCCCATTGCGCCATCTTCACTGACCCGGAGAGTGTGGAGAGTGTGGTGTTCAAAAGAAGTGGTGATGATTCCGGTAGGCGTTATGTCTTTCTTTTACAAATTGTATAAACTCAAAAGATGCCTGTTTTCGAACATGTTCAAGGGATGTTTAGCAATACAATAATATGAGGAAACGATTTATACAAAGACTACATTAGATAAAAATACAGAAATATTACAATCTCATCCATAGAATTTTAACTCTAGAAGTACGACTGCAATTAATCTGTTGTATCCTACTCGGTCTGTATCATGCTATAGTGTTGAGTGATTTTGAATTCAGACGTAGATTAGAATCAGAACTTTACATAATAATAGGAGGAGATATGGATTGAAATATATAACTCATGTCCAAAGACTTAAAAATCTGTCCTAAAGAATAATTTAACAAACCTTCGTTATGTGGTTATACTGTATCACTGTTTATATTCAGTGCCCGTAATTATTTAAGAAGAAAATCCTCATAACTTATTGAAAGGGGCAGGGCTGATGAGGCTGGGTCTCTCTTGACCTCCCTATTTTCTTCGTCTTGCCATTGTAAAGAACAAACTAGATTAATGGTTCTCCACCATTACAGCTTCATCGTGGTCTCAGGATGGCACAGCTGAATGCCGTTTCAGCAAGGACAGGGTAGAACTACGGTTGACTCACTTCTCCCGCTTCACGAACGCGGTGAAAATGTGGTTCGTCAAAGCTAAGCGGGTTTCCTTCGTACCCTTCCTTCCAGTCCAAATGCCACGTGATCGTATACCAATTCTTCACGTGTACCTATTCAACACCCTAAAGGGGCTGTTTGAGGTGAGATGATTGATGTCTCTCGTCATATCATACTAATGATATTATACTAATTATATTTATATAGATATAGCAGCATTGTTTAAAGGGATAGTTGAGTTTTGGTATACAGGGCGCTTCAAAAAATTGTTGTGAGATTTTGTGTCAAATTTGAAAGAGCAAACAATTTAATGACAGAATAAACTTTATTTGATCAAAATCGGTTCGGAAACGGCTGAAATATCCATAAACATAATCACTTGTAATAATTGTGGGGCCCCACAATTCTTGTGATCTTGTAATAGTGTGCATATTGTGATAGTGATCATGTAACGTTGAGATATGGATCAATTGTATTGGCAGGTATATGTTCAACTTGATCGAAAACTTACACAAATTTGGGCTATAATCGTTTATGACAATAGAGTACAGAAGCAGTCACAAAATCGTGCCATGGTTGTAATAAGGTTCTCATTTGTATTGTAGCTGATACGACAACAAGAAGAGAACTTGCCGTTGAAGTACCAGCCTGTCTTGGCAGAAGATATTTTGGATATCAGCGCAACAATGAGAGATGATCTGACTATCACTTGCACCTTGCACAGTAAGCCGACTGAGCAAGAGTCGACAGAGGTAAAATACGGCAGTGTAGAATATTTTTAATATATGGCAGCTATGATATAAAGTGAAAATTTGTATAAAAAAAGTGAATTACATGATGTTATACTTTGAGACATTCTTGCTGTTTTCTGATGATGTTCATAAAATCGTCATTGTCATTTGTCATCAAATTCATGTCTATACAGGGTGGCCAAAATAAAACGGAACGGGGAACTTCCCAAAATAAAGTAACAATATGAACATGTCCATCAGGTAGGGTGTCCTTTCCAATGAACAATGACACCAAGAAAAGTAATTTTGGACGTGTAGATTTTGTTTTAGAGCGCTTTGAGTGACAGCATGTCAGGTTCCTATATTTGTCAATCTTTACCAAGTCAGTGTCTGATAAATGAGACTTACTGCCCGTCATACTATTGACCAATTATGCCCATTCTCACGGCACCGCTCGTCACACAGCTGAATGCACACTAACAATGGCGCGCGGAATACTCGCGTGTTCAATGGTATGCCATCGGGCAGTAAGTCTCATTTATCAGGCACTGACATGGTAAAAATTGACAAAAATAGGAACCTGACATGGTCTCACTCAAAGCGCCCTAAAACAAAAAACTACACGTCTAAAATTACTTTTCTTGGTATCGTTGTTTATTGGAAAGGACACCCTATCCGATGGACATGTTCATTTTGTTACTTAATTTTTAAAAGTGCCCCGTTCCGTTTTTGTTGGGCCACCCTGTATAGCATATACAATTTACTACTGCAGGATTATTTTTTGCAACGTTCAATACTTTACATTTTTCATATAAATTATATCCATAGGTCGTACCATACAATAAACTATGTCGACTAGTCTGCAGGAACGAGACGTTTCGCCTTGACTTGACACGGTGCCCGGACGATAGTCACTTATCGTTACTACTAAAGCAAGAAATGCCTGGCAGACGCATTGCTCTTCGAACGGGATACAAGGGTACGTGTATCTTTTTTTGACAGAAGTGAGGTATACAGGGTGGCCCCAAAAAACGGAACGGGGCACTTTCCAAAATATAGTAACAAATGTATTATGTCCATCGGATAGAGTGTCTTTTCAAATGAACAACGATACCAAGAACAGTCAATTTGGTCGTGTAGTTTTTGTTTTAGGGCGCTGTGAGTGACACCATGTCAGGTTCTCTTTTTTGTCAATTTGTATTGAGCCAGCGCTTAATGAATCGCACGAACCGCCGTTCATATCGTTGAGCAGCGCGCACTATTGTTAGTGTGCACTCAGCCGTGTGCCTAGAGAATGGGCATGGTCGCTGAATGGTATTACGGGCAAGGAGTGCGGTTAAACGGGCATTGACTAGGTCGAAATCGACATAAATCGGCACCTGACATGGTCTCACTTACTGTTCTTGGTATGGTTTTTCATTGGAAAGGACACCCTATCCGATGAACATAAACATTGTGGTATTATATTTTGGGAAGTGCCCCGTTCCGTTTTTTGTGGGCCACCCTGTATATACATGTAGAGTACGGTTGCAAATTTTCGTCCGCTGGGACATAAATTTTCTCTGAATTCGTACATCGCTTTTCTTTGAACCCCCAATTATGGTCTATTTATATCATGAAATGTTAATGCAGGCTGACTAAATATTTCGGCAAGGAATTTTGGCAAGTTGACATGCACATGCATTCCTATATTATTCAGAGAGCTGCGTATTTTTAAGTTTGCACCTATTATGGTTTATGATCTATGTTTGTTATATCTCATGATATAATATATAATGTTTATGATATGCATATTGTTGACGCGTCACACATGCTCTGCTTAAAACAATGATATTTTGATTTCCTTTGCCATGCCATATTAATATGTAAATAAACTTGAATGAAAATAGTAAAGAAAAAGAGCAATCCGGAGGTCTCGGTTCAAATCCCGGAGGAAACCCAATTCATTGGCTCTTTTTAATTAAAATTATATATTTCTGGTCACTTTCATTATATGTTTAAATTTATATAAGCTTGATTTATGATACATGCACATGAGATTTCAATAAGCAATATGGCAAATTTGCAGTTGTCGCATTAATTAGTACCAGCGTTGTTGTTATTCTTTTAGATGTTGTATCAACGGGTGATGAGGCTAGTTGTGCTAGCGCGAGTCCCTCCATGGACACTCCTCCCAACCCAACTGTCGGGTAAGTAGAATAAAATTAGACAACAATAACGTAATACACCCAGAACAAAAATCAACAACAGAAAACAACATTATAGACTGTGACCCCCGCTTGAGTCTCTTTGGAAGTTATGATATACAATTCAAAAATGAACACAAGGCTCCAAGAACAGTAAGAGGAGATACGCGTAGGGGAATACCCACCCCCATCCCCCACCCCCCCCCCCCCCCCCCCCCCCCCCGCGCTCCACACATACACCGTTAACCCATGAACTGCTAAGGGCCACTTTTCTTGCCGTGGAGCCCCGAAATCCTATATTATGTCATTTTTTCTTAAAGGGATACCTTCTTGTAATTTCAAAACATGTTATTTGGTTTAATCATATTTAGTACTATCAACAAAACAAAGAAAAAAAGTTTCATCGAAAGTGACATTTTACAGCCAAAAATGATGTCAAAATTGTACAAAAAATGTTGGTACCACAACACAAATGAGCGTGTAAGACTACACAGACATTTTTGACGTTGTTCACAAAAATTCAAATATTTCGGAAAGTAGAAGAGATAATTGTATAGAAGTTTTTGTATAACTTTTCTAAGACATGGATTTATGAAATGAAAATGAAATATCACCTATGCTGAAAAATTCATAATTTTTGCATATTTTTTAGAAATATCATTTATTTTTCAAGGTCTACTTTGAATATGTTCCCATATTGGGAGGGGTAAATGGGGAATTATATACAACACCAACGTCTCATGTTTTGTTCCTTCATTAGCCAGCAGCATTATGAATCATTGTTAAAATAGAATTGTGTAAACTTACTGACAATCATTACATAATTATGTGAATACACGTAATACGTCTGAAAAGTAAATGTTGCAATACAATACTCCTCACAGGTATCATGAGTCTGTGACCGAGGATAAGCTAGATGAGCTGTCAGATACTTTTCCTCACAATAAATTCCACCGATTCTGCCGTTATCTCGACGAGATGGATTTCAACGCCGCCGAAGCTATATTAGCTAGTTGTAACAACGACTTCAATAGAGCCACACGAAAAGTCCTGGCAGACTGGAAGACGCGAACTGGAGGTCGTATTCCTGACCTTGATGATGCCCTTGAAAAGGCTGGTGCAGGTGGGATGAAAATAGGCAAGGAGCAGAGATAATGGTGCGTCGCCAATCCCTGCACCAAGCATTGAGTGCAATATTATGCTTTAATAGATAGGATACATTTCCCCGTGTTTTTGTTCAAAGTATCATACCGTGTGTCTCAAAGGAAGCAACATCAAGTAACATTGCTAAAATATAAAAATTGCTAAAATATAACAATATGCAATGGCATAATATAATGCTTTGCATTTTAATATGTACGAAATGTTGTGTGTGTGTGTTTTTTTAATGTTTATTACTAATGGCACACATTGTGATGACAAAGCATTTATGCGAATTCAGTATTCAAGAGCCATGGCAGGATAGTCATTGATATTTATAGAAAACTTCTGTCTTCTCACCTGTATACAAAAAGTTGAATAGTCGAGATTGGATAATTGAAATGAGATAACTTACATATTATTGACCTACCAGTCAACTAGCTCCCAGACTTAACGCGACATGTGGCTCTGCCACCGATACAGGAGAAACGTCCAATGTGTATCACTAAATGAAAAATGAGTAAACTCAACTATAAAATAGCATGTTTTTACTCCAGACGAGCAACTCGAGCCTAAATGTATATTGTTGTATTACGGCTATTTATATAGCACCATATTGTGCACAAAAGTATCATGTAATAATCAACACAACCTCATATGTATATGGGTTGTATAATTATATCACAGCTTAGAAGGAATATGTTGTATAGTACCATGAAGTGAGGTAAAACTATAATATGTCTTAACATTTGCATTCCATGTGAAGTATTTCATATTCACCTTGAATATTATTGGAGATTCATCATGTCAAGTATTAATAAAGTGCATGCAAATAAATTATGATGTTTATATCAAATTATATAATTGTACGACTATAAGTTTCTATATTCATACGCTCATTTTCAAGATTGGTGTTAAGTAAGGTACATACAAATGTGTACCATATGATGAGTGTGTCCGTGTAAATCTCTGTTCATATTCTGTAAATTGATAAGGTAATATTGTTATTTCTAACGCAGAACATAATCGTTGTCTCATTACCATTTGTATTATTGTCAACCTTTTATAACATCACGTGTGTATATACATGTATGAGTCAATTGCAGCGTTCTCATTTGTATTCTCTTTTGTCAGCTATCATACTAGTATTGTAATAATGTGTAAACCATGTCATGTTCTATAATACGTCAATACCAGTTCGTCAAATGCATTATGTATTCAGCGTGTTTGGTAGTATTGTTTTAATATACTGAGACAATCATTGCTAAGGAAAATGTAGTACAAAGTATTATGACAGTATATATAATGGAACAATACCTAAACAATGATTGCGGAGTAAAGTCTATTCACACACATTCTACTATTAATTTGCCGAATATCTAACGGAAAAGGAAAATGCAAATTCAATCATATATTCCGTTTGGTTCTTTGTGAACAAAAACAACAACAAACGATTAAGCGTACTTAATCGTTACGCAACAAATATGATTCATGTTCTGTTTTTAATGTAGTAAATTGAAAAAAACATGATAATATGTACATGTATATAAACACTAGACTCATCTAAGACTGAACTTAAAACCCTCTTATTTTGATCAATCTAAGCATGTTAACTGTATAAGATTTATTAGCTAACATGAAAATACGTCATTATATTGTACACTTACGTTGTTTATTGTCATAATATTGTGTAATTAATTACTATAAATATGTAACAGCGCTTAAAACCCCTATTTCAAGCTATATCAATGCAAGCTATTATTATTATTATTATTATTATTATATTTGTATTAAAGAAAACGTTTAAATAAATATACACAATGAATAGAAATGCATTTGAGTGCTATTCAGAAACAGAGAATGGAACAATAGCAGCTCATAGTTCTACCAAGTGCTTTCATGTATTTCTTCATGTGAATATACTTAACATATCTTTTTCTGACGTAATATACATGTACAAACAATTACCTATTCGTTATAGCAAGACTATTTTGTACTTTGCGTACAAAAATAACTTTGAATCGTATGTTTATGCTTATAAGAAAACAACAATGGCTATTTGTTTAAGAAATCTTGTTTTCAACCATTCATTATTACCTAATTGTTTTAACGAACGTGTTTCTTTCCCTGAAATATACTTCTATTGTCTTTATGTAGAATTAAAATGAGCAATGGATAGTCTAAGCTATCAAGTCAAGAAGAATCCTTATAAAATAGGATACAAATATTGGAGCCGTTATTATTTAAATGAAGTAGATAATCCCATTACAGTGACGTCGCTGGTGTCCAATGAAAACTGTGTACTAACGAACATGACAATAATAGCAGCAACTTTGTGCAAGTGGATAATAAGGAAGCTGCCACCATGTAGGTTAAAGTGATGCCTGTAAAGTGTCTAGCTCCACGAAAAATACTTGGAGCTTCCTCGTTTCTCTTCTGCCGTGTTGTTTAGCTTATGGTAAGAGAAAAATACAATAGGGTTAGATTTGTTCAACTGTCCCTTTAGTATGAAGATATTTATCGTTGAAAAGCATTATTTCAAAAGCGTTGCTAACGCTTTTGATAAAAAGTACAATTGCCGTAGCTGAACACGTCCGGCCAGCGCGCGTGGGAAATCTTCCCGGCTCGACTGTTGAGCCGAGCGCGCGCAAATTCCATGAATTCTGTACCGTTTGTATACACGGGTGCGGATATCGTCAAGATCAAACGGATGATTATTAATGCGACAAATCTACGGCAGGCAATCAGTATTCGGTGATAAAATATTAACTCAATATTCGTTTTTTTACTAGGTAAACAGTGCTCGTTTTCTTTCAAACTTTCACAAATCTTTCAATTGTATTTTACAATGATATTTATATAGGATTGAAGTCTCAAATGTCATTTTGTGCGATATCTGACACTTTACAAGGATCACTTTAAACCATGTAAACAAGTACGTTAAACCATATTCACAAGTATGTCATGAGATATGATAATAGTGACTTCAATTAACACAAAGTGTTACATGGCTGAGTTGCATGAGGTAGAGATAATTATTGTTTTGTTGTGGATATTTATATAACCTATTTTATTAATTATAAGAAAGAATATCATGGGGTTCGAAGTATTCCATGTAGTCTATGTAAATACGAAATGAATAGTTACTTAAATAATATTTATAAGGAATAATAACTCTATAACGATATACATTTTAAAACAATGGATTATGAAATA
Source organism: Echinarachnius parma (assembly GCA_037951105.1). Lineage (NCBI taxonomy): Eukaryota > Metazoa > Echinodermata > Echinoidea > Clypeasteroida > Echinarachniidae > Echinarachnius > Echinarachnius parma. Next base: position 23,789 of record JBAMJV010014435.1, read on the forward strand.
TTGTTATGATTATATTGATCCATTGACCCAAATACATTGTTTATAGTTTCGAACAATATACATTAATATTGAATTATCGATGATGATTTTTATTCATTTGACTGTAAATCAGTCAATCGGAAAATGAATATCCTACACACAGATCTGTCATTATGAATTGCATCATTATGTTAGAATGATGGATGTGCCTGTTTGTGTGACCTTTTTGTAGTCTTATTATGTATGATTTATTATCGTACTGATAATAATGTAATATTGTTCAAATTATAATTATGATGATGCATGTATACAAAAATATTATTTCTAGTGTTTGACAAATAAAGTGAAATTTTATTGAAATTGAATTGATTGTTTAACAATATATGAAATGCATGATAAATTGTAATGAAAGCCTACACTTTTGAATACGATTTAGTGATATCGATATATCAATTAAAAATGTATCTATCTATCTATCTAACTATCTATATTATGTGACATTCTAGAATTATGCAGAATTATTTATGCCATGTTTACTATATGCATGATATGTATATTTCCACCGTTCTAAACCAGCAAAATCAATAACATGCGGAATATTCATTGTAATACATAAGACTTTACAATTTTTTCATGATTTCATAATTACATTATACATTAAAGGGATCTAGTGACGTTGTCCGTATCCTAAAAATCTAGTTGGAAGCCTTGCGGTTCCCTCGAATTACCTTGTGGTATTCGTATACCCAATGGAAGCATTTTAACTATTTTAACTATCCACTGGATATTCTTAATCGTGTACAAAGTCCGTGCAATGAGTAAGTGAATATAACTTTGCTCTTTGACTCATTACCCGGCCATATAACGTCCATTTTGTACACAATACACAGTGGACATATCTGATAACGACAACATACATTGTATCAACCAGTTACCACTTTGTGCACATGTCAACAAAGTTACTAGATCCCTTTAATACTTGATTATTAATTATGAATATGATGTATTTGAATAGATATAAGTCACATAGAAAATTATTATTCTGCACACAAGTTTGCCATTTTAAACTGCATATGTTAGGTTGACTGTATTGCTTGTTTATGTGACCTTGTTTGCAGTCATAACTATGTATAGTTTATTATTGTGTTGCTTATAATGTAATAGTGTTCAATTATATTACAATGATGCATGTAAAAAAAAATCTAGTTTTTTACAAATAAAACGAAATGGAATTGATTGTATATAAATATTATACACCGAAAACAAATAGTAACTACCCCCCTAAACAACAGCTCATAATTTAATAACTAAGAATCGTTTCACGATTTTGCTTCGCAAAAATATGTCTATGGTGTTTAGAAAAACAATATGTACAAATACGAGGTAACCATTAATCTATGTTTGAGTAAGAACACATTAAAGAGGACATGGTCATGTTTAAAAATTCGCAAAATTAATATGATTATTGCAGTTTATTGAGTATTGAGAAATTTATAATTGCACTGTTTTATTGTTGAAAAATTCCATTTGCAACCAATATCAAAAGACTGTCTTACAACTTGCAAATTTCCCGGAATTAGCAGGTTTTCATGGCATATTTCGCGCACGCATTTAAACGCATTTTCGTATGTAGTCCACATAGGGCCGTTCTGCGATATCTTGTTGGGGCATCATCTCTTCTGGCTGTACTGTGCGGCTGCGGTCGGGTGAAACGCTTGAAGCACATCGCACATTGTTGCTCTCACTCACAGCAGGACCACGCTTGGATCCACGTGCAGGAACGAAGCCTCTGAGCTCCGTTTCACTTTCCATACACCCACATTTTCGCTTCCCAATAGTACGGGTCAAGTAGGGTCAAAGTTATTACGACTTAATATTTTTCATATTTTGGGGTTATCAATTTCACTTCCATTATTCAACAAAATACAAAACACAATACAAAAGTATCTATTCCTCCGACGAAATCCTACGAAAGGAAATGTTGTACACGGGACGAATCAAACCGGTAGGACTCTGTAACAATGTCAGCGCAGTTGATCCTAACCGGCCCGAATCCTGATAAGTATGCAAAGTTACATCACGTCATCCGACGATCAACAACGAATTAACATACAAACTATAGGCTATTTAATTAGGTTGTTTTAAATAAAAATTACAAAAATCACTCTACTTTGATAGAATCGTACCATTATATTATGAAGACAATCCACATTTTCTTAAAATTTAACAGATTGTCGATGTAAGTTTTGAATTAGTCAAAACAATCTGACTTTGCACATTCTCCGGTATAAAATAACGTGCTAAGCCGTCTAAAACTTCCTCGTTAAAAATTGTCATTGCATTTTCTTCTCTTCTATGTCAATTAATTGTAAACATTATTATGCCCTGCATCAGGCGTCGATCGTGGGGGCAGGGGGGCAGTCACCCCCTCCCCCCAATATATTGGCGGGGAAATATGATTAGGCCCCCCCCCCCCCCCCATTAATTCCGCAAACGAGTAAAACATCGAAGCATGCAATGGCAAAGAAGGGAAAACATAATAACCTTCTAAATAGCTGTTTTTACTTGAAAAAGACTGCAAATTCCGTTTTTTCCGCAAATAGTTTCTCATCAAGATCATTATCTGATCTCGTTGAAACATCAATGTTGGTTGCGGGGAAAGCAATTCTAAAACACACATAACTAGACCCTGATCTTTAGAACACAGACAGAAAATACAAAAATCTATAATAATGTATCTTTCAATTCTGTCCACAAGCGCTGAACGCATACCAAATTTGAATATAATCAACAAAAAGTAATGTTGAAGTCGAATAGGCGGAGCTGTACGTCAATTCTGGTCGAGAAAGGCACGTTTGTCGTTTGTCTAATTTGTGGCTTATTTGTTTGTTAATACAAATAGCATGAATGGTATTTTCCTGAGGGTGGGGGGGGGGGGGGGGGGGCTGAGGTATTTTACCCGAATAAATGTTCACATGAAAAAAGCAGTACCCAAGGGCCCCCCTCGCCTCTTAAACCTATGAAAGTCTGCCCCTGATCCCCAACCGTATATATGGCACGCCGACTGTATATAGTCTCCGAAACTCTACTCATTTAACAAGACTCAATAATATTTTCCCTACATTACTGACGTCTAAATGTTTACAGACGGCTCAATCCCCTAAAGACCCTAAAAAATAGCTCTAGTACAGAAGCACCTAGACACATCCCATGCAGGGCTCCTCGCTTCTGCAATGCCATGTACGCTACAAACACCCAGAAAAGTTCTACTATTGTATACCCTTTTCTCCCCATAGGCCGGCCTCGTTTTCTTCTCCACATTGGGTGGGGGGT